>LPNX010421947.1:52107-67116 GCA_001517045.1 Pseudotsuga menziesii
GTATTTGTGGCCCATTTAGGAATCTTTCATGATGGTCCTGGTTGATCAGCTGGTGGTTCTTCATCATTGATTGAGAGTCTTTCAATTCTCTCAATCACGTCATCCAGTTGAATCTCTTGATCAGGTGAAGTAGCAGGAACTTCTTCATGCGGGGGAGTTGGTGCTTCATATGGAAATTCCAAAGGTTGTTCCAGAATAGGAATCCCCCTTCAAGGTTTGGAATTTCATATTCATTTTCAGAATATGTCTTTGGATGAGGATAATTTTCCAAATGATCAAGCTGTCTCTCAATGGACTAGTCATTTTTATTAGTTTCAAGAAAAATGACATCTCTGGAAATAACAAATTTCTTGTTTACCTCATCATACAAACGGTATGCCTTGGAGTATTCTTCGTACCCCAGGAAAATGCACTTTCTGCTTCGAGCACCAAGCTTGTTTCTTTGATCCTTCAGAATCAAGGCATAACATGTGGAACCAAAAACTCTGAGATGCCTGACTGAAGGGAGATGGCCAAACCACATTTCATGTGGAATCTTGTCCTCAAGAGAATTTGAGGGACTTCTATTTCTCAAATATGCTGCACATTTTACTGCATCACCCCAAAACATTAGTTTTACATTCTTGAAAAACATCATTGAGCGAACCATATTCATTATGGTTCTATTCATTCTCTCTGCTACACCATTTTGTTGAGGATTGTAGGGAACTGTAGTCTGATGTGCAATTCCATGTTGGCGAAGATAAGATTCAAAAGCATTTGAAGTATATTCTTTTCCATTATGAGTACGAAGTGTACCAATTTTGATTGTGCTTGTTTTTCAATCAATGCATGAAAGTCTTTGAATGTTTGAAATGCTTCTGACTTTGTCTTTAAACAGTAAATCCAGCACATTCGTGAGTAGTCATCAAAAAATGTCATAAAGTACTTGTTCCCATTTGCTGAAGGAGTTGGCATTGGGCCACACAAATCAGAATGTACTAACTCTAATTTCCTACTTGCTCTGAAATTAGATTCATGGAATGGAAGCTTACTATGTTTCCCTAATATACATGCATCACATTTTTCCTTCTCTTTAGGAATGGTGGGCAAGCCAAATACACCATTCTTTTTCAACAAGCGAAGACTGTTATAATTTAAATGACCAAACCTTGCATGCCACAATGAGCTAGATGACATATTACCTTCTCCATGCTGAGAGAGGTAGGCATAGTTCTGAAATCTTGCGGATGAACCCTTGAGCTTGAGCAGCTTCCCATCTTCATATCCAGTCATGATGACTTGGTTGTCAGAGGACTTTCTTATTTCAACGATTCCATCAAACATGTGGATGGAATGGCCTTGCTGTCGAATCTCCACCAAGGACAGCAGGCTTCTCTGCAACTCTGGAAGATAGAGAACGTTCTTCAACAAGAAATCAGGGAATCCAGGCATCTTCAGTCGAATGGTGCCCATTCCTTTTGGTTTAATACTTGACTTATCTGCAAAGTAAACTATGCCATCTATTGATTCATTAAGTTCTTCAAAACAATCTTTTCTGAATGTCATGTGTGATGTTGCACCAGTATCAAGCAGCCAACAATCTTTATAAGATGAGAGAGAAGTCATTTCATTAAATCCAAGATTACAATGTGCAACAATACAAGAATCAGAAGCTTTACTAGCATCTTGGTCATCTTTCTTCTGGTTGTGCTTGTCTTTGATGGAGTCCCACGAAGCCCAACACTGATTTGATGTGTGCCCAGTCTTTCCGCAATGCTTGCACTGCAAGTCTGATCTTTTGCTTCTGCCCCCTCTGCCTCTGAAATTTCTTCTTCCTCGTCCTCTCTTGCTGCAATCTCCCTTGGAAGGGTCTTTGGATTGGTCTTTGCCATCTAGGGCAGCACCAATACTAGATGCCAACGAGTGCATCTTTACAACTGTTAGTTTACAATAATAAATTTGATATGAAAAAGAGAAAAACAATAACCTTGCAGGTCTACAGTCTCTGCCAAGGTGTACAATGCAAGCTTCAGGTGAGCATACACAAGCTTCTTCAGTACACAAAATATACGAGCTTCAAATACACAGCAGCATTCCTTGTTGTACAATATATACTCTACAGAATACCAGAAGCTAATATATTAGTGTGCAAATGATATAAAAAATCAAGCACCAGACTATATAAGCAATTATCAGCACCAAACTTTATAAGCAATTATCAAGCACCAAACTTGATTTTGCAGAAGCAATTATCAGCATCAATTGTCTTCAACCAAGCAGTCTTCAACACAGTCTTCAGCAGTCTTCACAGCTTATACGCAGGTAGCTCTACGCAGGAAAAGAAAGCAGACAATAGCAGTATGCAGCTCCAAATTCAAAATGCTTATTCAGGCTGAGTCTTTACACGTTCCACTAACAGTACAACAATCTTCTCAGTTGTAAACATAAAAGAGGAGAGAACACCCACAATGGAAGGGCAAAGGAGCAGGTCGCAGCTTCTAGATTGAGAGATCACCTCTTCAATGCGCAGCATATAAACTCAATGCATATAAACCACAATTACAGGCTCATACAACAGCCACAACGTGGAATATTTGCAACCACACTCCAGCACAGTAATTAGGTCAAAAAATTAGGGTTTATGCAGTCTCCAACGGTCACAAGTAATACAACAAATTCTCAGCTTTGATTTCTGAGATCGCTGCACTCAATCTCTTCAATCGTGGAGTTTATCCAAGGTGTTGGATCACGACTCTGCAATATCAAACCAGTGCTAACAAAATTGTTGCTGAGGCTGGCTGAGTGTTGATGCTGTTTACTTCCACGCTGCTAATTGAGCAATGGGTCAAACAAGAGAGCCTTCACGTGACTGAGCAATGGGTCAAACAGCTCAAAACGCCAGCAACATGTATCATCACCAGTTTTCTCCCTTCAAATCACCAGCTAGGAAGGCAGGCAGCTAGCTAGCTCAAAACGCAGGCAGCTAGCTCAAAACACATTATATATCAGCGCACTATATATCTCCAATACACAAAATTAGGGTAAATTTAGCGTTTGTGCTGCATGCTTCCAGTCCAGCTCCATGTTGTAATTAATGGAGGAGAGGTCTTCGGCTCCAGCAATCTTCCACGATTGTCATGCTATCAATATAAATTCAAACTCACCCAGAAATATTCATACAACAGGCTCATTATTAAACGACTGAATAAAAATTTCAACCGCTCATTCAAAAAATGTGCAGCGATACCAGCAGCCACCTATATCGCAGTCTTTAAAATTAATATGCAGACGCAGTAACAAAAATCATTAACTGGTATTCACGGCTAACAACTATCAGTCATTGGTTTTCAACGAGCCTGAGGCAATAATACTCAGCTCGACTTCAATTTTCACCAGAATCGCAGCCTTCAACGCATCATATACACCAGACAGCTCTCACAATTCAACAGGCAGGCAGCTATCAACAAGAGATATCGCCGTGGCTTGGAGTCAACTCCGATTGCTACCAAAGGTTATGAGAAATTACTGGAAGTGGCCCGGAATACTGCCGGGGATAGTTTTGATATTTATTACGAGCTATTCATATACAATGTCAATTCGACTGAACAGTTCGAGAGGTTAGATATGGCGTTCGATTCACTCAAGAAGCAGCTTGTTGGGCGGCTGCATGACATACTCAGAAGGCAGCTGTTTGGGGGAGTTTCTAGCAGCATGAAAGAATGAAAGGTTGGGGACTGTGACAGGCACAAAATTGGTGCCTCAGAAAATTGTTAGAAAAGGAAAATGACGTGCAGGCACAGACAACACGGGCCAGACATCCGAGAGACACAGGGAGCCATTTCCGATAGGTATCACAACGTCTGAGTTTTTCCAGCAGAGAATAAACTCAGAGATCGCAGAATTAGGGTTAGGTATACCAAGAAAATAATGCATATAATGAATGTGCGCAGGGGCAGACTGGCGATGGGCAGGCAGCCTGAAGGAGCAGACTGGCAGGCAGAATGCCAGGGCTGAAATGCAGCAGGCAGGAGTTACGGCAGGCAGGTAGCCAAGCTATGATACCACTTGTTGGTAATAACTCCCGATTCAATTATCTATTCACGACTAAAACATTAATTTATAGATTACAATGAGGCGGTTGAGAACCATCCTTTTCACCTTCCCGGGCAACTATTCAAATTCCTATTTAATTATTTATTTACAATAATCCTGACGGATTATATTCTAACACGAGCAAACAACTCAATCGAACGAAGAAGAACTCCTGGTCGAGCTCCGTCAATTAGTTTGCAGGATCAGGACAAACTCAGTCCTTGAGTCCTAAAGAAAAACCAGTATCTACACTCGTTGGAAACCACATTCAAACTTTAAAGACCCAAAAACCACTCATGACCTCTCTCGAGACAGTCACAACATTTGAAAATTGAAGCAAGCTGTCAAAACTTGAAGGAGGTTACAAGTCTCTAATGGCCGCGAGCTCTCAGCATGACCAACAAGATGGAGGAACCCTTGCTCTACAGAACAAATGAGTAGGGTTTTGGAGTTATAAGTCAACCCTTGTGTCGATAAAACCATCCCACGTGTCTTGCAATTTTTTTTCTCCAGCGTGGGTAAAGTTCCATAGTCAGCATTGCAGCAAAATGATTTACAATAAAACCATTGATCATTCTAAAACTATACATTATATGATTTCCCATAATTTGATATTACCATGGTGTATTGATACTAGGAAATCAAATATAGGTTATAACATAAATATTTATGTTTATTCTAGAGATTCCTTTGTTAATAGATATTTTTAGATAGTTATGTTTGTTAGCTAGGGTTGATGGAAGTAGTAAGAAAAACATGTGCAACTTATAACCATAGTAAGAAGAAGAGCCATGGACTCTTGGAGCTTAGCCTTGAGTTGTATTTGAAGGAGTATTCAGTTAACTAAAGACCAAAAACGCTAAAGAAATCCCAATAAAATTCTAACAACTTAATGATGAATTTATAATTGAAAGCATAAGTAACTTGATCATTCTTTGAGAGAAGGATGTTTATAGAGTTTTGAAGGGAAGGAAGCTGCGAGAACACCAAATAGTATGGAGTGAACTTAAGCCCAACTATGAGCTATATGCTCTCTACAAAATTTATAAATAACCTTTACGGTAAACAAAAATAGTAGTGTTCTCTAGACTTTTAAAATTATAATATTCAGTCGATTGGAGGAACTTTGGATAGTACTTGTTCTTGCAAAGTTTTAACCCGTGTTCATGTTTTTGGTAAAAATGCCATTTTGGAGTTAGTTATAAATACAAACTGTGGAGTTTTAATGACAGAAAAATATTAACATTACCTCCTTGAAGACAAGCATCATATTAAAACATTTTCTAAAGACTAGCATCTTAATCATGCTAGGAAAGTAGCTTCTCGACTTGAATTTAAATAACACCCTACTGGATCATAAGCTTACCTACTAAACCTATAAGGAACCAACAGTCCAATTGAGTTAGCTAAATGCTAAGTAATCCCCGACCACACACAAGAATTCTTACCTACTTGACAAAAGATAAACATCAATATATCTAGCAGCAACAAAATGCAAGTCCTTTTCTAACTTTGACAAAATTACAGCTGCTAAGTCATTAATAGCACTAACACAATTTTTTAATATTACACCTTTTAGTGTACAGGTTCTTATAAAGAAGCGATCCCATGTTCTTTTATAAACAATTTCATTTTCTGCTAACCATTAGCAGGTACTTAGCTGCGACTTTAGACATTTTATGTCACTTGAAAAGTTTTAAATTTTTACGAATTTTTGGGATATTACATCCCATAGGTATTGTCACAATAATGATAGTATAATATATGAGAATTCCACCATAGTTTGAGGTCTTCTATGAAAACCATCGATGGTACATGTCCCATCACTGAATACAAGTATTGGAGTCAAACATGATGAAACATCATGTGATTACTGGTCATTGAGGTATATTGTTAACAAACATGGGACAAACCACCAATGATGAAAATGGGTGTCAAGGTACCGAGTACATTGAACAAGTGTGGATATAGGTGTTGAGAGGTCGAACAATTAAAGAATCCATTGATAAGGGCACATTGATGTATTCCCAATTGTCGATGGTGAGAGAACCTGCCACTAATGATTGGAAGTCTCAAGGTACTCAACTAACTTTATATCTCGATTCTAGAATATATGATTTGAACTCAAAGGAATGGAATCCACTGGAACAAGAGAATTAAGGAATCCCCCATCAACCAACATGAGATACATATCTAGGATAAGTGATTTAAAATAAATTAGATGAACAAGATTTCCACAAACCAGTAACCATGTGCATTTCTTAAGCATACCAAATGCAAGTAGCATACAAAAGGGACCCTCTGAATAGCATCCAATGATGAATATTATTGGCAAAGGCGAGGGAACCACCAATATGGTATAATGGAATCCAAGACACAACATGAATCCTAATGCATGAATAGATTTCTTGTCATCAAACACAAGGGAATCCACTTAGTCAATGACCAATGATGAGGTGCCATCAGCTAAGTTCAAGATCACCTACCAATTATAAAAGTAGCCCCAAGGTGCTAGGTAGGACAACAAATCCATGTGACACTGGGATGTCTGACATGCAAATTCAAGATATCTGAGGAATGGTCGATTTAGGATAAAAAAATCCTTTGAACAAGAGCATAAGGTGAATAGATAAACTTAGGAAGCATATAATCACCTTTGAATACTTATATAACTTTGTGAATCATGAGGCATAAACATAGGATCCATAAAGACTGGAATCTTAAAAATTTGGTGGAGTAAACTCAGTGTAACATTTTCAACTTCCTAAGGCCCTACTAAAACCCGACCCATGATTGATGGAATCAAGAACTGTGTTCTATTGAAAGGTGAAACGACAACTACCAACATAAGATAACATTATTTTCTCATCTGAATTGTTATGGTTTTTGATTTTTTTGGGTCTTTTTCATATTATGAAATATTGGAAAAGAATAAAATATGCTTACAATACAACAAAGAAGAAATTAGTGTCATGAGAAAGCAAACTAGTTCCAAGTAGTGGAACATGCCTATGCTAAATTCAAGGAAGCACATGCAGGATAAGTACACTTGGGAGGATGTTTCCTCTGGGGTAAAAGGGAATCAAGCTGCAAAGGATCAATAATAGGTTCTGCTTGGCTAGGATTGAGACATGCTCAGACAATTTGGCTTATAGAAACGAAGTGGGGAGCTGACATTAGTCTCAACAAAGTAAGAAGATGAATGAAATGGACTTACAACTCGATATAAAAATGGAGTACATATGGAAGATGGTCGGCATAAGAGATAAGAAGGAACACAAGGTTTCCACTCAAACATATGGTGGGACTATAAGGGACTCCCATACCCAAGGAGGAGCTTCAACATGGGCACCAAATGACAAGGGGGGGTTCTAACTAGGGTTCCCATGGTTAGGGAAATCACTACCATTTAAATAATGATACTTATAGAAGCAGTTCAAAGGTTCAGTGTCATTAAAAAGCAGGTTCGTACCTAAAATTTATGAATCGTGGTCTGTTGTAATCTCACAGATCACATAATGTTACCAATAATACATACCAAAACATACATACATAATAGAGACAAGAGATAAGAACAAGTAGGTGAATTAACAGATTATATTAACATGAATGGGTCCATATAATATAGAGAAATGAACCGAGTTCTCATCTGGCTCAACAACCTAATATATATGATTACAAAACAGTTACAAAATAACTACCTATCGGTTCGGTGAACCGACATGACCTTAGGTGGCTGACCTAATCTCTAGTTTAGTCGGACGATCGACTTAGTCGGCTGATTGACTAAGTTGGCTATCGTTCAATTCAACTTATTGACTTGCTCCTCCAACATCTCCCCCATGAAACAAAACGTTTCTTCATCCTGAAGAAACAGGGAGGTACACAATTCTTCCTATCTATTCTTAGTAGTCATTATGATGTGCCTGGTCTTCATGGGCTATGAAGTATGATGATCAGTCTTTTCTGTACACAGACTTCGACAATTGTTGGGGCTGTCACTTCTAGGTGATGTTGTAATCTCACAGATCACATAAGGTTACCAATAATACATACCAAAACATACATACATAACAGAAACAAGAGATAAGAACAAGTAGGTGAATTAACAGATTATATTAACATGAATGGGTCCATACAATACAGAGAACTGAATCGAGTTCTCATCTGGCTCAACAGCCTAATATATATGATTACAAAACAGTTACAAAATAACTACCTGTCGGTTCGGTGAACCGACACGACCTTAGGTGGCTGACCTAATCTCTAGCTTAGTCGATTGATCGACTTAGTCGGCTGATCGACTAAGTCGGCTATCGTTCAAGTCGACTTATCGACTTGCTCCTCCAACATGGTCATAGGACAATGCAATAGTGCAGGTGAAATGGAATCCTATCATATATGCTAGTAACGATATATACCTATCAGAGGCACGAAGATGCTAAAAAATGGTAAAATCCACTAAGTCTTAGAGAAACTACATAAAAAACGAACCTTAGCCCTGCCCTTGTTGGTTATTGGGGGTGAGTTGGTTGGGAAGGTTTTGCTGAGAAAAAACTTGTCCTGTGGAAACTAGAGGAGATGGTGCTGAAGCCAGAGCAGGTTGCACAGTTGGTGCATAATAGGCCGGAGAAGAAGGAGGGGCTGTAAATCCTGCCATTTGGCCCGAGTACGATGGTTTTGACCAAGTCGGTCCATGGACATGATGAGTTGGTGCAGGAGGTGCGTAGCAGTGGTTGGCTCTAGACTGAGCCATCATTTATGAGTAATCAGGTATATAGTTGGGTTTGGAAACACTATGGGCGTTACCTAGGTGTGGTGGCATCATAGGAGGTTCCACATAGTACTGATGGTGCTGTGTGACCTATTCGATGACTCCATCTGAAGTGTGGGATGCCCTTGGTGTATCACGACGAGAGGTGTCGGCACGGGGAGCATCAAGTATGATGGTATATAAATACCCAGACTGGGCATAGATTAAGTCAAACTGTTGAGCCTTTAAGATGGAATCCTCCTTGGATTGGGGCCGCTCAGAGGCGAAGTCCTTGGCTATGGGTGGGAGTAAGGTATTTAAGAACCAGTCAAGGAAGATATAATCATCCAATTAGATATTGCATAGTCTACATCGCCGTTACCACTCATGGATGAACATGGAGTCAAGTGAGGAGAAATTAGGGTAAGAGGCCTGAGGAAGCTTGATGTACCATTTGGAAGCCACGCCCATAAGTGTGCACTGTAATAGCCTCAGTCTGATAGAGTAATCCACAATGCTGTTTGATGAATACCATAAGTGGAAAGACATAATATGGTTCTGGGGGTCTTCGCCTGCCTTGCCCTTGAATTTTGGTATGTCAAAGGGAAGTTTGGTAGGCATGGGAGGCTAGTTAGGTTGATGACGAATGGGGTCATTCATTAATTTGGCCAAATATGGCAGGTTAAGACGAGCCATGAAAGGTAGGATAGACCTGAGGTTGGTTCGAGATGGACCAACAATGGTGTCGGTGTTTGTAGGACCAACAATGGTGCTGGTGTTTGTATGACCATAGTTTCTATGCATGACTGGGGTTATATGAGGTTGACTTCCCATAGTGGGGATAGTTGGAATGGTCATGGAAGGGCCACTTCCCCCAGGCATGGAAGGTGGGATGGTAGGTCCCATGGTAGCTAGTGCAGGTCCACTACTAGTGGGTAACGTACCTACAATAGTGTGTGTAGTGGAGATGGGACCACTAGAAGGAATAGCCATGATTATGGGTGGCAAGGACATCGGTCCATCACCAACTATCCCTCCATAGAAGATATTGGGTACTGCGCCAGCCATGGGGCTAGACGGGGCAATGAACAGATTAGGTTCATATTGGT
Organism: Pseudotsuga menziesii; assembly: GCA_001517045.1. Classification (NCBI taxonomy): domain Eukaryota; kingdom Viridiplantae; phylum Streptophyta; class Pinopsida; order Pinales; family Pinaceae; genus Pseudotsuga; species Pseudotsuga menziesii. Next base: position 62,044 of record LPNX010421947.1, read on the forward strand.
AGGAATCAAAATTATAATCATAGGCCGTGTATGGCTCTGAGGGTGGTGAGTGATGTCAACGAGGGATTCGATGGTGATAGTACAAAGAACCAAACTAAGGGGAGTGCCCCGTAAGGCAAGAGGAAGAGCATGGTAAAGGAATGATGGTTGTAGTAGTAATTGGAGATGAATATGGACCCTGGTTTAATTCGAATTCCTAATGGTTCAAAGTATTCAATCGACCACCAAGACTGTCTAAAGGCTTGTGTATTGGGGAAATACCCCTCACTTCACGCTGTAGGTAAAACTGCTAACTTCTTGGTCACAGGTGGAAATCTAGTCAATCCGGTGGGGTTGTTTCCATTTTTTCTTGGAAGGTCCTCTCAATGGCCAGCTACTTCAGGGTTGCTGTGGTACTCCTCACAATGAGTTTTATGGAAAATCCCAAGTACTTCCCACAGTTGTTGTGGATGAGACTTATGTCCCAAACCAGATGTTATTAATCAAATTTGATTATTTTTAAGGTTCTGCTTGGGGTCATGAACCGAACGTATTATCTTAATGGTGTGAGTGTGTGTGCACTGTGTATGAGACGTTCCTTCCAAATATGAAATAAATAAATCACAAGGGAATTTCCTACAATGAACAAGCAATGGGATGAAATAAGGCAAGTCTGGAAAGGAAAAGTGGGTCTGGACAAAGTATAGGACAAGCAGGGTCTGAAAAAGGTCTAAAGAAAAATTGAAGTTGATCCCCCCCTCATACAATGCATGGCATCGATCCATAGAAAAATAAAACTATCACAAACAAATGGTAGACCACCTAATGGATCTAGGTCTCCCCACTAAAGAATATACATAAAATAAAATAGGGAACCTAATGCACTCCCCATCAGTGGTGTGGTGCGCCATGGTTGTCACCAATAGTGAGAGGAACCTAAAATCCTCTGGATAGAAAGAAGAAATCCATAGCTATCCATTGGAAACCTAAAAAATTAGTAGGATTAATTAAATTCTAATTGATATATATCTGAGAGTAAGCAAGTTGACTCTCTACTGTAACACCAGCTAGGACATCATGGACATAGGGAAAATCCCCCCCTCTCCTGAATAGCCCAGTGATGAAGTAAATGTACTCCTTAGCAGGTTGAAACCACTGATTGAAACCAATATGAAAGGACTGCCTACATTGATCCCAAATATAGATAATTTTTATAAACAAATTTGAGTTCCCCTTGATGGATTTAACTATAATGTCCCCATTCAAATAAGTACATAGTAGGACAATTCCATCAATCCTACTAGTTACCTAGGTTGGATGGATACATTTGGAAGTTTAATAAGGGAGATAATAAATGATGTTCAGAAAATGGAATACATATTTACTAATGGATCTTATTAAATAAATACAAGAGAAAATTTAAGTGGCAATGGAGCATGAAGACACATGAAGACTAGGGGGCCCACACAAGCTGGAATTATGTGCCACATGGCATCCTCCTCTTGCAATTTCGAATCCATGGGAATCCTAAATGTTATTGGATGAGTTATAAGGATAATACACTTGGACATATGCATCATAGGTCTAATTTTGAAGGAAATTTAACTTACATGGGTGAGGAAGAGTCATTTTGGAGCTAGTGAGACACTTGGACTAGATTCCCTAGCTCTATGACAACAATGATGAAGTTGCTATGAAACCTATGACATATATAACATGTCAGGTCAAGATATAGCATCTATGAGGGCTCTCATGTGATTTGGGGAAGCTCAATGGGCTCCTACTCGAATTGGGGGAACATGGAAGGCTAGGAAAGGGAGGACACATGACAAATCATGAGCACACACCCTAATTCAAATTGGCTTGATTTTGTGGATGGATTTGTAACCTTATAAAGATATGGATGTTTATAAAATATAGGAATCAAATGAGATAAGAGATTTTGATCATTTGAGAAATTTGCATTTGTGAATTCAGAGAACTAGCGGATGACTAGTTTCTTGCCTTAGCCAATTTCGAGGGTGAAAGATTCCCATCCAAGTTGGTGTTTGGAGAGGACACTTAGGTATTTCATGGATATTTAATTGTGTTTTTATTTTCAGGTATACGCTACAGGGTAGCTTGTGGTTCCTTCTATTGCAACACTTTCTCTCAACCATTTCCAGTTTTTATTGCATATTCTTGCTCATGGAGGGATTGTGCTTTGGGTGAGATATTGTACTCTTTAGGAGAGATTATAATGGTATATTTTTTATTTTAATAAGCTAAATATTCTATTTTATTCATTCTCATAAATTATCAGGTCGAAATACCCAATATTTGTATGTCAAAATGACTGTTAATGAGCAAACAATGACCATTTCCCCACTATATTGATGTATAGCATGTTAATGCTGATTATTTCGAATGGAATAATTCCTCTCTATGATATATTTATGATGAATGGAATTTAATTTATTTTTATTACAAGTTTCATTTTCAGCACTTAATATTTTGAAGCCATTTTACTCAGTTTAATTGCATTTGGAGAAGATTTGGTGCCTTTTCCCCAAGGGTCGAATTAGTGATTTTGTACCTATTTCGGAGAGAGTCATAACAACCTGTATAAAATGAATAATGATGAATACAATAAATTAAAAATAATATACCTATTTTCATAAATTTGAGTGGATTTGGGAGCATTTGAGAAGCCATTTCCAACATTTTACCAAGGGGAATTGGAACCCCAATTTGCTAGTAACGATTCCTACTTTGACCAGAACATTAAAAAAGTTTTCAGAAGTAATTGGAGGGTCATAAATAATCCATAAAAATCATATTAAATTATTAATATCAGTCATACACCTTCTTAGAATATTTGGGAGCATTTGGGCCAATTTGGAGACATAGACATCAAAACTAGTCAAAGGTCGAAATAGGGAAAAAAGTGAAAATTTGGTCATTGTAATAAAATTTCAAAAAAGAGACATTACAAGTGGTATCAGAGCATGGTATTGAAACATTATGGTCTTAAAAAGGACTCAACACAATATTCCACCACCCTTATAATGTGTTTTTGTTGAAGAAGAAGAAGTAGAAGAAGAAGAGGCACATTCTGCCGAAACTATGACTAACGAGGGGTATGGAATCCAGGATGATAAGAATAAGGAGGAATATATTAAACTCATGAAACCTCTATTTAATGAAATAACCAAGAACATGAACCAGCATCTTATGAAAGGATTCAAATTTTTGATTAGCCAATTTGGAAGCAAAGGAGTAATAGGAGATAGCAGTAGTTCACAATCAGGAGAAAAGAAGACAATGGGTGAGCATATTTTCTCAAGAACAAGACCCCATAATAGACCCCATGAATTTCAAATCACACCAAGTCCTACTGCACCTTAATCTCTTATTCCCAAAGAAGAGCCTAACATTCAACTTGAACTTGCTACAATGGAAAAATAATGGGATAAATTGGATGAAGATTGTAAGAAACGTGTAACATTGGATCAGTAATTTCTTGCTGCAAACAAACTCAAAAAGAAGGAAAATAACAAGTCTCTACATCAAGAAAAATAATTAAATTATGCAATTGGTAAAGTGCCACTCCATACTTTTGATGGTTCCTCTCAAAGTTCTGCTAACACTTGGGTGCAAAAATTAGATGTGTATTTTCAGCTGAATACAATGGTTGAAGAAGACGACTTAAAAATGGCCATATTGCACTTGGAAGGAGATGCCAATGAATGGTGGTTCCATGTACTGAAAAATTTGGGTCATGATCAGGTTAAAACATATGGATAATTTATTGACAGGGTACTAGAGATATTTGAGCAACAAGATCTAGAATTGTCTTTCAAAGAACTAGCCCAATTGAAGCAAGTCGGGACCCCTACTGATTATATGATGGAATTTCAAAAATTATCAGTCAAGGTGGCTGATGTGTCTATGGGAAGGTTAGTATTACTGTTCACTGAAGGTTTGTTTGAACCCTTAAAAGGTTTGTTCAAATCCCACAAGCCCGCTACATTAAAAAATGCAACGAGCTTGACTAGAGACACTACAACAAAAACATGTGATTAGCGTCTCTTTTAGCTTCCTTTTTAGCATCCACTATCACTTTTAGTGTATTTTTCATCATTTTTTTGACAAAGTGGACGTTTTTCCATGAGATGGCACTTTTAATGGCATTATTTGCATATCTTTTTAAAAGTTGGCGCTATTTTGGACGCTAATTAGCATCCCAATTAGTGTCCCAATTAGCATCCTTATTAGCATCCCAATTAGCATCCCAATTAATGTCCCAATCAGAATCCCAATTAATGTCCCTTTTTAAAAGTTGGCACTAATTTGGACACTAATTAGCATCCCAATTAACGTCCCAATTAGCGTCCCAATTAGCGTCCCCATTAGAATCCCAATTAATGATCCAATTAGCATCCCAATTAGCATCCATTTTTAAAAGTCAATGCTATTTTGGATGCCAATTAGCATCCCAATTAACGTCCCAATTAGCATCCCAATTAGAATCCCAATTAGCCTCCCAATTAGCATCCTAATTAGAATCCCAATTAGCATCCCAATTAACATCCCAATTATCGTCCCTTTTTAAAGTTGGTATTATTTTGGATGATAATTAACATCCCAATTAAAATCCCAATTAGCGTCCCAATTATCATCCCAATTAGCATCCCAATTAACGTCCCAATTATCGTGCACAAAATCATCCCATCTAACGCCAAGAATAGCTTCCAACAAAACGTCCTGAATAGCATAGCATCATATATTAATCCAAGGTTAGCGACCGGAATTGCGCCATGAATTTCGGCAGGAAAAACATTCAACATAGCACCAAGTATAGAGCTAGGAATTGTGCCTAGAAAACATCCAACATAGCACCAAGTATAGATCCAGGGATAGTGCCTGGAATAATGCCAGAAATTTTGAAAGGAACCGTGTTAGGAATTACACTAGGTTTAGAGCTAGGAATTGTGTTCGGAAAATGTCCAACATAACGTCAAATATATCAATGTAAATGTCAATGATCATGATTCATGTAATAGTACTTTTGGATCTTGATTTATCATAGTGGCACCTAAATGATTGTAATGA
>LPNX010421947.1:72323-110462 GCA_001517045.1 Pseudotsuga menziesii
AAACATGTATGTGTCTGTCCAAGTGACAGTGTGAAATTCCTTGGTATAATTAGTGTTTCTTAGGATCCTCCTCTTACAAGGGAGTTAAGCATGAGGAAGTGTGAGCGGTTATTGATTGGGATGACCCCTAGTCATAACTGAGTAGCACCAGAGATATTTCCAGGATTGTATTCGTATCTGGGGGCTCTTTCAAGAGTTTCGAGCTTTGCTACCCTGCCCATACGGTCAATCCTGCCTGTGACTATCTGCCTGAGCATTGATTATATTGAGGTGACCTTAGTTTCCTTACCTAGGTTATCGAGGGGGTACTTTGAAGGGGTTATTTTGTAGGTGTCCTGACCAGGTTGGGGTTAGACAACACAGTCGCTATATGCGTTGAAGCTGAGGGCCACAATAATTGGTTACGAACCTACGCTTGTTGTGTATAGGAGTATCAAGCTTCTCCTAGGTGAGACATACCTACTTCATTCGGGATCTCACATATCCTACCCTTGTTTGCTTGTGATTGGCTTTAGATTATATTGGTGTATGCTCTGTGCACGCTAGCTTGATTAGGGTTTACGTAATTAGAGAGTCTTTTTCATTTTTTGAGTCATTATAGATTCGGTTATGGTACCCTACTGTTCTTATCGTTTAGCAGGACTTCTGCCTTCTACATATCTTCCTCCTTTGGGAGAGAGAAATAGACATTCCAGGCGGACTACTTCTAACATTGATTCACACACAATGGGAGATCATGAAGATGAAATTCCTGAGTTTTCTTCTCCACCTCAGGAGGTTGGGGAAGAAGATCCTACTCCTGTGTATGATCCTTCACCTGATATACCTACACACTCTAGGTTCGCTCCTTCACATGATATACCTACACACTCTGGGTATGATCCCTCATTCACAGGTCGCCGGTATTGGCTTTCAATCGACGAGACTCATCATGAACCTGCAAGCACTAGTTATGTTAGCTATGGCATGTATGGTATCCCTGCACATGATCCGATGTTCCATGTCGATTCGAAATTTGATCCTATCACTTTGCCTAGGGGCATTCCCATTCCTTTCCATGCAGAGAGATTTGGGAGCATGAGCCGCATTGCACCCTCCATCCCAGTGGTGGAGGCTACATCTCACATTCATCCTAGACCTAGTGTTAGTAGTCCTATTCAGATACCAAAACCAAGACAAGTGATGCTAGGGAATACCACTTACATAGTTTCACATGTCCCTTCATCCTCTATTCCTAGTTCTTCGAATGCTATTCCTCCCCATCATTCACATGGTCCTTCGGCCCAGAATGTTGCTATGAGTCATGTGCGTACTGCTGCTACTCACGTAGTTGTGTCTCAGAGTAAAGTACCTCCTGTTGTCTCGGGAGGGCGTATTCCTACTTCTGGAGGTCATATTCCTACTTCCGGAATGTCTATTCCTACCTATGGAGTTTCTCATGGGACATCTCATGGGGCTTCTTATGGAACATATTATGGACTGCAGTATGCATAGATTTATTCACCTTATGGGTACGGGTATCAACAACCCATTTAATCCCCGAATAATGGATTTGTAGCCCCAAATAGTCAATCTACACCACATTATGGTGCTTCCATGCCACCCTACACGGGTCAAACGGGAGGAGGATACTATGGCCATGGACATGGTGGTTACGGTAATCAGTCCTATGTGAATCAAAATTATCAGGGAGCGCCTCATAGAACTTCTCAACCTAGGATCCCTTTCCTCGCAACGTTAAATCTGCCTGACTTGTCGAGACTAAGGAACGATCCGGTATCTTATGACTTGGATTGGTCGTCTATCCCTACAAAGCTTCCCTCAGACATTCCCAAATTTGAGGGCACACCAGGAGAATATCTGAGTGAACATGTTACTACATTTCACCTACGGTGCTCTTCTAATTCCTTACATGAAGATTCGATCTGTTTAAGGCTATTTCAACGCACCCTCACCGGGCCTACTGCGAAATGGTACATAGAGCTACCTAGGGGGGCATTCGCTTTGTTCGATGACCTAGCTATGACTTTTCTCAACCACTTCTAGCTACCAGTGCGTTATGACATTGGTATAGAGCTCTTGTCGACCTTTCAGCAAGACAAAGCCATGCATATCTCGGACCATATCCAAGAGTGGCGTAGATGAAAGAGATTGATTAAAGCCTTCATACTGCCGGAGTTTCTCTGCGAGTGGTTCCTTAAGTCATTACTACCTTATATAGCAAAGGATGTTTCTACATTTGGAGTTTAGAATGAGGAACAAGCCATTTTTAGGGTGTAGGAATTGTATTTGATTTATGCTCAATCCGGTTTGTTATATGAGATCTGTTGGAGGAGCAAGTTGGTAAGCCGACTTGAATGATAGCCGACTTAGTCGGTCAGCCGACTAGTTAGATATTAGGTCAGCCACCTAAGGTCGTGTCGATTGAGTGAACCGATAGGTAGTTAAATGTAACTATTTGTGATTCATATATATTAGGCTGTTGAGCCAGATGAGAACTCGGTTCAGTTCTCTGTATTGTATGGACCCTCTCATGTTGATATAATCTGTTATTCTATCTACTTGTTCTTATCTCTTGTCTCTGTGATGTATGCATGTTTTAGTATGTATTATTGGTAACCTTATGTGATCTGTGAGATTACAACATTAGTTCTGTTGCCGGGACAGTACATGTCTGAGATGTATGCAAGCATATGATATCAGAACAAGGAAGAAAGGACTGACTATTGCAACTAAGTAAACTTGAAGAACACTGATTAATGGCAATACAACATTGGTGGAGACCCAATTTCAAAATTTTGTCGAGGCAGGGGCACAACAAGGTCGACCAAAGAAGGAGAAAAAGAAGAAGGACCATCATGAATAGACAACAATGGTCCACATCAGTCAACTTGGGTCGACCACTGTGGTCGATGCAACCAAGTTGAAAGATGCAGAGCTAGGACAAATCCTAGAAACACTTGCTATTGAAGCAAAGACAAGGAGCCAGCAGAGACGTAAGGAGCTTGACAATAATGAAAAAGAATAAGTCGAGTTTCTCAACAAATGCAGAAGCCTTGTACAAATGGTGATACCAGGACCAGTAGAGGTTGACATCAACAAACCACTAGAAAAAGCTTATCAGCTGTTTGAGAGCATGGTGTCGGCGCTGCAGGCACAAAAGAGGAGAAAAAAGAAGAAACCATCCGACCATAGATGGAGTAGCACATATCCTTTGCAGAAGCATACAAAGTGTTGCAAGATCACATGAAGGAGTCTGTCATTACAGAATAAGTACTGCGAGACTGGCCTGCTTACTACGGGAAAGTCTATCAGTGAACTGGGCAGACTCGACAAGAGATCCAAGCACTAGAGAAGAGGAAAAGAACTAATGAAGCACTCAGATGCACAATTGAAGATCAAATAGTGCTTGAAACAGCTAAACTGTAGAAGCTTGAGTGAGAATCACATCAATGGGTGCAACAAGCCATTCCAAACCTAGAAAAAGTAGACATCATCTGCTCGCAGATGAAAAGACTACTGGAGACAGTGGAGGAAAAAGACTAGCTTATGGGTCCTGACATGAAAAAATAGTGGAAGTTTCCATACCAGATAAAATGTCGATCTTATCCAGTCTGAGTACACTAACCATCAACATACACAAATTTTTGCAGAGTTGGACGGATTTCCAACATCAACTGGCAGTGACAACTGAAGCAATTGTCGAAGTCTGTGTACAGAAAAGACGAACCATCGGACTTCACAGCCCATGAAGAACAAGCACAAAGAATGACTACTTAGATGGACAAAGAAATTTTGGGTACCTCCCTGTTTCTTCAGGACGAAGAAACATTTTGTTCGTGGGGGAGATGTTGGAGGAGCAAGTTGGTAAGCCAACTTGAACGATAGCCGACTTAGTCGGTCAGCCGACTAGTTAGAGATTAGGTTTGCCACCTAAGCTTGTGTCGGTTGAGTGAACTGACAAGTAGTTATTTGTAACTGTTTGTAATTCATATATATTATGCTGTTGAGCCAGATGAGAACTCAGTTCAGTTCTCTGTATTGTATGGACCCTCTCATGTTAATATAATATGTTATTCTATCTACTTGTTCTTATCTCTTGTCTCTGTGATGTATGTATGTTTTAGTATGTATTATTGGTAACCTTATGTGATTTGTGAGATTACAACAAGATCATTCCTAACGCTTTGCGTTATAATTTCGACCCTAAGATCAAACCTGGAACACATGCCGATGGCATTGTTGGGTGTACGAGTACCAAACCTGTGGATTCGATTGTGAAATAGGTTAGTCAATTATCTATCAACCAATATTCCTTTGGATAAGCCATGACTTCATCTCAACCCAACCAAATTGTGGGTGTGCTTTCGGTACAATCGTCGGACTAGAAGTGTAACCAACAACCCGGAAGGAATAAGAAGAAGGTCAAAAACAATCGTAAGGGTGGGAATAGGAATGAAAATGCCAATTCTAATGACAAGAACGCCCGAAATGCTGGGGGGACAAGCAACCTAAATGTAAGGTTAAGTTTCCTTTCAAGCTATGTAAGGATGACCACCTCACTCACTTGTGCCCTCAGATAGAAGAAGCCTCAAGGTTCATAGCGCAGGGCCCAACTGTGCTGACTAACCCTTTACCTCATAATCAAAATATGAAATCGAGGAACCATGGTCAGTTTGGTGGGGATCAAGATTCGTTGGAAGCTTTTAGTGTTCATGGTTGTATCAACATGGTGTGTGCTGCTAAGGTTGTGACTCGTGTGAAGGACTATGGTTCGTCACAAATAGACCTTGGAAAGGAACTTTGATCCACCCAGGAGTCCTTTGCGTATAGAAAAACCTGTGGATAAACCTGAAGTTGCACCTTGCATTCCTAAGGAAGTCCTTAAGTGTTCGGGGCACAATCCTAATGCCCAAGCCACCTAGAACTATTGTGTTGTCGAGGATTTGGGCCACACTCCTTGTGCGATGTCTGCACTCGAAGTACTTCAGAGTTTTCCTTCGCAAAGGAAAGCTTTACTTTCTGCTCTTGGTGTTAATGATGATAATTCTTCCTTTGTTATCAAATTTGAAACCGCGGGACTACAGGCTTGCTTGCCTTACTATGTGTCTCTCTTGATTCATGTAGAATGTCTTAACATGACTGTCAAATGCACTGTGATTGACGAAGGCACTGCTGCTTCCATGATGTCTTTGGCATGTTGGAAGGGTTTGGGTTCCCCGAGTTGTCTAAATCCACTACCATGTTGACTGCTTTTGATGGTAGATCATTTTGACCGCATGGTATTATTCCTTCTCTTAAGGTCCATTTGGGAGGGAAGACCATTGCGATAGAGGTTGAGGTGGTTGATGTGCCCCTTGACTACAATTTGTTGCTGGGTAGGAATTGGATGTATAGTATGCAAGCCGTAGCTTCTTCTCTATTTCAAGTTGTATTCTTTTCATTTAATGGGAAGATAGTTACGATTGATCAAACGTCATTCAAGAATCCACCTGTTACCGCATCTTTGGGAGCTTCTATCCCGATTGTTTCCCACTCTTAGCCAGCAACTAGGAGTGTGGGTGTTGGCATGTATCCATCCCTTATGGGCAGCTTTAGTTGTCCTACACCTTTTCTTATGATCGGGTCTAGTTCTAGTGAGGCTTTGTCATCAGTGAGATCGGTGTCTTTTCACACAACCCATATGGAAGATCCTTGGATTCTTTCTACACTGAGTCCTTCATGTGAGCCCATCGAAATAGATGTGCCACTGCCTGAAACTATGATATCATATCAAGATAATATTGAATGTGTAGTACATCCTAGTCCCTCCTCTTCGCGGACGGAGGAGGAGGACCCATATGTGCTGCCTACATGGGAAGTTTAGTCTTCTCATGCACATGACTACCTTGATAATGTTTTTCCTTCAGATGAAGCTATTATTGAGGCCATGTCTGGGGTTGAGCCACCTTGGGAAGAGTTGCATCATAGATCTTATTTTCTTCCTGAGCTTGACCATTTGGAGTGTGAGGAATTTAGGGAGATTCTTAGTGAGAGAATTGGTAGTCCCATGGTTCCATTAAGCTCTCCTGGTCTGATGGCTGATGGAAATATGGAGAATATATCTCCTACCATTCCTATCAATATCTCTCGCGATCCTGGCAAGATTGAGAATGTCTATATTGGGGCAGAATGTTCCCATGCTGAGATTCAAGAGTATACCAAGCTGTTCAAAGAATTTCGTGATGTATTTGCTTGGTCATATGAGGAAATTCCAAGTATCGACCCTCACATTTTTGAGCATGATACTAAAACTTATCCCAATGCTAAACCTGTTTAACAATTCTTGCGTGCGGTGAATCCTAGGAAAGCACCCGTGATTAAGGCTGAGATAGAAAATCTGTTGAATGCCAGTTTTATCTATCCTGTTCCCTTGATGGAGTGGGTTTCAAACCTCATTCTGGTTGATAAGAAGCAGGGAACGATCCGTATATACACTGATTTCTGTGACTTGAATCGTGCCTGTCCCAAGGATAATTTTCCCACACCATTTATTAATCAAATTTTGGATGAGTGTGCAGGAAGTGAGGTATTTTCCTTTATGGACGTCTTTTCCGGATACAATCAGATACGAATCAAACTCGAGGATCAACATAAGACTGCCTTTATTTGTCCTTGGGGTACCTTTGCATATCGAAAGATGCCTTTCGGCCTTAAAAACACCGGGGCCAATTTTCAGCGGGCTATGACCTTGATCTTCCATGATCTCAAATCGATTATTGAAGTCTTTTTGGATGACCTTGCTGCTCATTCTCATATGGGAATGCGTCATTCCTACCATTTCAGATTAGTGTTCGAAAGGTGCCACCATTACTTGGTCAGGTTAAATCCTCACAAGTGCATATTTTGCATGAAGTCTGGTCGCTTATTAGGGTTCATTGTCTCCAAGGAGGGTATAAGAGTTGACCCTTTGAAGGTTGAGGCAATACTTCAATTGTCTCCCTTGAGAAACATTAGACATCTTTAATGTTTGCAAGGCATGGAAAACTTCTTACGGAGATTCATCGTGAACTTTGCCAATTTGACTAGAGGCTTTATGCGTCTTTTGAAGAAGAAAACTACCTTTTGCTAGGATGAGTGAGCCCAGGAGCCCTTCAATGTGCTTAAGCAAGCCTTAGCATTGGTTCCGGTGATTAGTCCACCCGACTATAGCCGTGAATTTTTACTTTATGTGGCCGCGTCCATGGAGATGATTGGTATGGTTTTGGTTCAGAAGGATGAGGAGCTCTAGGAGCATGTCATATATCATTTGAGCCGAAACCTTATAGATGTGGATATCTGTTATTCCCATGTGGAAAAAATTTCCTTAGCTACCGTTCATGCGGTTCAAAGATTGAGATACTATATTCTCCTTCGCCAGACCTTGGTGGTAGCCCATGTCAATCCATTTTAGTTCATCCTCACTAGAAGGATGATAGGGGGAAAGTATAATAAGTGTATTATCATCTTGCAAGAATTCGATCTCGAGTTTGTTTCAGCAAAATCGAATAAATCGTTGATTTTTGAGGAGCTTATATCTGATTTCCCAAGCAAAGAGGAGGAGGAAGTTTGTGAAGATACATTTGTCGATGAGCACATTTTACTAATCTCAAATTTGGATCCATGGTATGGGGATATTATCATATCTTTACAAACATTGAAGGTCCCTACTAACCTTTCACAAGATGAATGACGACGGTTACGCCACGTATCCAAGAATTACCTCATAGTGGATAACACATTGTACCACCGTGGGGTAGATTCCATTTTACGTCATTGTTTAACTCATGAGGAGGTTGAGCTTGTGCTGAATGATTTCCAGGGAGGGGCGTGTGGTGGTCATTTATCTGGGATTTCTACAGCCCAAAAAATCTTGAGAGCAGGCTATTTCTAGTCGTTGATCTTTAAATATTGTGTCAATGCGGTTAAGAAGTGCCACCCTTGCCAGGTGTTTGCACGTAATATGCGGTCACATCCTGCCCCGTTACATCCAATTATCACCGCTGGTCCCTTCACTAAGTGGGGGCTTGATTTCATGGATTGCAACCCATCTTCAGCTGGGGAGCATCATCATATTATCGTGGCTGTTGACTACTTCACAAAATGGTCTGAGGCTATGCCTACAGTTAAATCCGATGGTGAGACAACTGCACACTTTGTATTCAACTATATTATTACTTGGTTCGGTATTCTGAAAGAGCTTGTCACTGACCATGGTAGGCACTTTCAGAATTGAATGATGGAAGAGTTGGCCTCAAATTCAGGGTATAAGCAGTAGCATTTTTCTTCTTATTACCCTCAAGCGAATGGACAGGTTAAAGCAGTGAACAAATCACCCAAGTCTATTCTCCAACGAACCTTCGCACAAAGCAAGACCAATTGGCATATCATGTTATATCCTGCTTTGCGGGTTTATAGGACCGCGATTAACACTGCCACTAGTTTTTCTCCATATCAGCTTGTACATGGAGTGGGGTCTGTATTGCCGGTTGAGTGTGAAATCCCTTCTTTGAAGCTAGCCATAGAGCTCTTACTAGACACTTCCCCATTGGAGGAGTGTTTGGTCCACTTAGAGCAGCTTGATGAGCAGTGTCGAGATGCTTTAGTGGCTCTAGAAGTGAATAAGCATCGCGTTAAGGTCCAGTATGATAAATCTGCCTGTCCAAGGAAGTTTAGTGAAGGAGATTTGGTCCTCTTGTGGGATCAAGCTAAAGAACCCTTGGGGGCAGGAAAATTTAACCCTATGTGGCATGGTCCTTACGTGGTTAAACATGTGTTAGAGAAGGGTGCTTATGAGCTAGTATATTACGAGGGGACATCCTTGGTGGAGCCTAGAAATGGGCTCTATCTTAAAAAGTACTATGCATGATTCTCAGCTAGGGCTGACTATTGTATATTATTGTACAGTATTTTGCATAGTTAGGTTTTTTATGGTGATCGGGTTTGTTGATTAGCTTTCATTTCTTATGGAAGATGCCAATGGAGTCTTCCATCCATATAGGATTCACGGATGGTTCTAGCCACCACACTCAGCCTCTGCTGCTTGGGTGATTTATACTCCTACGAGTTAGGTATTGTCTTCAGGAGGCGTATGTTTACGGCCCTCTTCAAACAATGTTGCTGAATATAGTGCCGTTATTGAGCTTCTACGGGATGCCATTTCACACGGTATTCTATCTCTTGAGGTACTCCTTGATTCGAAGTTAGTAGTGTCATAGATTAATGGCTTGTATCATGTTAGGGATCCAACATTATTACGAAGATTCTTACGTGTGAGATTGTTATAACGACAATTTGAAAACATAACATACATACATGCTTCAAGAATTTATAATCAAGTTGCTGACTCATATGCTAACTATGTGTTAGATTGGCATTTGTTTCACAGACAATAAGCTCATCACAAACATACATTTTTACCCATGTAAATAAATAAACCGATCATCATAAAAGTTTTTTAGACATCCAAAATGTGATAATACATAAGTGTCATAATACAAAAATGGGGCTTTCAAGCCACCAAAATATAAGTACATGGTAGTACAAAATGTATCAATCCCAGGTATCTAAGCCTGGGGAGGAGGAGGGGGGTTCTAATCGTGGAATGTCACCATGACTCTAGCTAGCCATCGAAAAAACTGCACCCATTCTTGTGGCACACCCTCCACCTGACGCTGCATGGCCTTAGTCAGGTCCTTGACCTACGCCATGGGTACCCTGTGTGTCAGCCACACGAAGTTGGTATGAATGCTTTGGAGAATCTGCTTCGCATCCACACCTGTAATGTTATCTCCTCTTCCCCTCTGTCTATGATGAGGGAAACCTTCAAGCTGCCATGGTCCTACATCTGCATGCATATGATAGGATGTCACTATGTGTTGTCACACAAAAACATGTCTTTTTGATTCCATATATCAAAAAACAAAAAAAATTAAATAACTCAAAAATCTTAAAAAGAGGGTTGGGATTCATTACCAATGTCACCGTATGCTGATCTTGGTGGTAGTGGCATGTCAGGGTCTCCCTAAAAATCTGTCCCCGCATAGGGGTAATCATCAATGGCAACTATCTACCGGCGCCACCATGGAAAGAAATCAGCTGGATAGGGGTTGGACACCCTACCTCCACCCAGTCTGCACATCGCATCTGCCTAATGTCGTTGGGATGGATCTCGAACCCTGTGAAGAGGAATGTCAACTCTAGGGATCAACCCCGGAACACGCTCAAAGAAAAACGTGCTCAGTTTGCTGCTAAAATCAAAGTTTTGTACCCTACCCATCTTGCACTCGCTGAGCTGGTGCTTCATGTTTCCCAATAGCGTAGTGCTCCAATCATAAACTATGGGTCTCATGCACTCCACTGCATAGAACATGAGGGGCCGTGAGGCCTGGTGGAGTGAGGCTAGCCCTACTATCCTGCCAAGTGTCAGTAGTATGGCCTTTAGGCCTAGCACCTGTATGGAGTTAGTTGGGATCTGACTCCCGACCTTCTCCATGTCTAGATAACAATACACTGTTATGTACTCCTCTATGGTGAGGCCACCTCCGGGCTCGCGAGAACGTAGGTTCACCACTTCCCCCCATCGGGGAAATCTAGTAATAAAGTATATGTCCTCCACTTCTATGGTGAGGGACATCCCGTCGATCTAGAACGACTCTAAGTTAGGATCCCAGCAGTCTACCAGCATCTGCAACAGTCTTGGTTTTGCCCTTAAGCCACCAAGACACCAAAACTTGTAGAGCTCGCATGCATGAAGAGCCTATTGTGCCATTAGAACACCCCGTACTGCTTTTTCTACATCCTTGTGCTCATGTTCTCTCCATTCTAGAACCAACCTGTACATTTAATTCAAGTTTGGGTCATTAGATGTCTTAGAAAATCTTGAACGCGACTGCATATGCGACTGTTTGCTAAACAGACGTGTATGTACGTGACTTTGGGGTATTTTTCCACGTATATCCAGCCCTATACGCGGAAAAATACTCGATCTCCGCGTGGGCCATGGCGCATACTTTAGGATGGCCTAGAAATCAAATTAGACCATGGAAAATTGAAAAATTTACATGTAAATGAAAGAGCAGGGCATGGGAAATTACCTGGAAAAAATGGTGTCGGATTCCACCAGCTGGATCTCCCAGAATTCGTGTTTGAAGTTCTGAGCTCAATTGGGTAAAAATTTCAAATGTTATATAATGTTTTGAATTTTTTACTATTTATAGAAATTTTTCAAATTTTTTCAAATTTTTACCCCCTTTTCTATAGTTTTGGACCATTTCTGACCCTTTTGGACCGTTTTTTACTAATATATGATGTAGGAGACCATTTTGAGCGCCGTTTCGACCGTTGTTTTGACATGTTCGTTCCAATTTTAGGTATCATGTTTAAACTGACATATAGGTTAGGTTTCACCTCTGTTTGCATTTTGCATGACCTTATGATTGTTTCATTATAACCATAGGTACGAACCCATTCTATCTTGTCACGGAACCTTCTTGCTGTTTTAGAAGTGGCATGGTTTGAATGGTAGTGCTTGACCTTACATGGGTACCCTAGTTAGCTCCTTATTTGCATTTGGTGCCCATGTCTACAGTTTGTCCTTTAGGGTGTGGGAGTTCATTGTATAGTATTGCCATGACATTTCGCAAGAGCCTCATACTCCTCTTGATCTTTTGCTGGCCTTTTTCCCTTGGACTCCCTTATGTCAAGTTGTAATTGCATTATCATGATATTTTCCCGCATTATTGAGCCTTATGCCAGCTTCCCTGACTTTGAGTATCAGCCATATATCCCGAGCTTGTCTCATGTCTAGCCACGCAGAGCCATTTTATATATCCTTTGCAACTTGATTCCCTATTTTTACTAGGAGGGGACTTTCCCCCGAGTGTCGCTATCCTACACATGTGTCCTTGCATTGAGCATAGGTATGTTCCACTGCTTGGAACTAGTTTGTTTTCCCATTTTACACTCGTCTCCTCCTAGTCTATAACTTTAAAGCGATTTTATTCTTTTTCAAGATTTTCAAATATTTGAAAAAGCCCCAAAAAAAAAATTAAAAAACCAAAAACGCAGATAAGAAAAGATTTTATCTTTGGTAGCAGTTGAGTCGTGTCGGATTTGAACATAGCAAAGTATATCACATCTGTTGGTTGGGTTAATAGTTTGACTTTAGGAGCTGTACTCATTTATCTGAGTTTATCTCCACCGACTGGTTAAGCTTCCAGTCCTTATGGAGCCTCTGTCGATGCCTCCTGTGTCACAGAGATGTCCCAGTTTTGTATATCGAGTCTATGCTGCCTACATTCAGTCTCCATTCGCCTTTATTCTCTTGTTCAAAGGAATTTTAAACCTGAGTCGGCCATTCCTCAATTATCTTGACTTTGCATGTTGGCCATTCCCGGTTCAGTCACTGGTTCATGCACCTTATGATCGAGTCCTTCCACATTATACAGCTGCAAGCTGAGTACCTCGTGTTGGATGATGGGGGATGCCTTAATGCCCACCTTCCAGCAGATTTCATCCCATCGACTTCAGATCATTTGTTCTAGGATATAAATCTAGAGTCATGTTTGAGTGCCTTGAGACTTGCGATCATCAGTGGCAGGTTCTCTCGCCATCGAAATTTTTTGGGAATACATCAATGTCCCCTGATCGATGGATTCTCTCAAGTGTTTGACCTCAACACATTTATTCACACTTGTTAGTTTGCACTCTAGTACCTTGATTCCCATTTTCATTATTGGTGGGTGATCTCGCATCTGTTAACGGTATACATCAATGACCGGTAATCAGATGATGGACTACTATGTTCGACCTCAACATCTCTATTCGCATAGTAGGACATGTACTCATAGCGGTTTGTGTAGAAGACCTTCCAGATTGGTGGCATCTCTTATATGCTACCTCCTTGATCGTGCCAGTGTTCATGAGATTTCAACTCTCGTGAATTGATTCCAATATATGTTAGACATTTCCAGCCATCATGAAGATTGTGATCCATTATATATCTTCAGTCTTCATGGAGATCATTATCCTTTGTATATCTTCATCATGGAGATTCTGATCTATTTATATTGTACATGGCGATGACCACATATGTTATATTGTATCATGCCTATTCATGGCCGTTGTACTCTTATGTATCTAGGACTGCTATATGTATTTGCAATTATGTGCAGAGTTGTATCATTGTATAGTGCTGATTGGATGGCTGGTTCTTCCACTAGTTTATTCATCACTTCACTTCTAGGATGGACTTATAATGTATTTCGACCATCGTATGGCCCCTATGACCTCACACATTAGGGGACATCTGTTATAGCTGATTTTACCACACATGGTGAATCACACTTTTATGGCCTTCCTTGTTCCTCTGCAGACTCCTTAGACCCCATGGACCATTTTTTTACCTTTGATGTTTCCAAGATCATCCCTAAAAACATGCAAAAATTTCTATACGCGATTTTTAAACCCTTTATCGCGTATATACATGGGTTTGACCCCTAAAACCGCGTACATCGGGATGTGTGCAAAAGGCCAAATTATTTTGGAGTTTTCCTTGATGTAGATCCGACTCACTTGTCTCCTGGCCTTCCATATGCCTTGAGATCACTCATATTTGACCTTTCATTACCCCATTGAAGAGCTATATAAGGAACCTTTGGATACATTGAAGGCATGAGGAATTGAGAGCAAGAGAACTATAGTCCATTGTTTCCAGAGCTTATACTTGAGTCTGCATCCCTTTGAACCTTGGAGCACTTTTGTGTTCTTCCCAAGCTTTCCCTTTGCTTGTGAGCTTGCTATCAAGAGATGGAGGATTGAAGTGGTGGAGGCCCAAGTGGGGGACTCAGTTTCTCTGATTCACAGACGTGCCAACAGATGTTGTCTCTATTGTAATCTCTATTTTATATTAATAGAATTATCTTTTCCTATCCAATAATGTGTATTTGAATGAATATTTGATCCATGGATGATTTCAAATGCTTATATGTTATTGATTATATATGCTAGAGTAGGTCTAACATGATTATATATAGCATGCTTGTCTTGTTTATTGAATGTTGAGGAAGCAATTTATCAATTCAAGTTGGAGTTTGAAAGCTCAACGGGGATATACATCAACCCCCTGGAATAAGGTACGAGTCAAGATCCTTTAGTGTTAGATATTTGGTTTCTCTTGCAAATAGGAAAGGATTGATTTCTGGAGTCAAGCTATTTGTTGTGGTACCCCAAGCCATAGGAATTTCTCTCCGTAACTATTGAAATCCTTGTTTAGACCTCCATTCCACATAGACATAGTTTTTATTCTATTTGAGTTCTCCATTCCACAAAGACATAGTTTTTATTCTATTTGAGTTCTCCATTCCACAAAGACATAGTTTTTATTCTATTTGAGTTCAATATATGTAACATATTCAATATTTGTCTCATTACTATATTGATTGATTTAAAATTAAAAAAAAAACTAATATATGTCTATTTAAAGTTTGTTTTTTATTAAATCTAAATAGACAAATAAAGAAACCAATATATATTATCATTACACAAAATTATAAAAGCTTATCAAATGCCTTTTCATAAACAAAGATAAAGAAAACAAGAAGAGTTGCCAAAGAAACATGTCATTACCGGGCAACTTTGCAAATAAAGATATAATAAGATTTGGCTTATTAAAAATGTACTGGAAATAAATGAAGGGAAAGACCTTTATATCTTTGTCCTTGTCTTGACACATTTGATATTTTATGGTTGTCTCTACGCCTTGACCCAATTGATATTATAAGGTGAGGGTGTGTAGTTAGTTATGACTATGAGGTGAGGACGTGCATGCATAATAATCCTTATTTATGACTATGAGGCGAGGACGTTCATGCATAATAATCCTTAGTTATGACTATGAGGTGAGGATTTAAAGAGAAGGGGATGTAAAGTCATGTAATTTTTATACGTATTTTTGTGGCGAGTGTTGAGGACAAATGTTGTGAGAAACCACAAATGTTTGGAAGGATGGAACAATATTACATCATGATCATGCCACCCATGATCAATGTGGTCCAAATGTTTTTCCTAACTCATTGTTTCTCCATATCGTGTGCCCAATGACCCCTCTCTATGTGGAGGACACTCA
The DNA here is from genome assembly GCA_001517045.1 of Pseudotsuga menziesii. Taxonomy (NCBI): domain Eukaryota; kingdom Viridiplantae; phylum Streptophyta; class Pinopsida; order Pinales; family Pinaceae; genus Pseudotsuga; species Pseudotsuga menziesii. Next base: position 87,469 of record LPNX010421947.1, read on the forward strand.
TAATCATCAGCTTGGCTATCATTTGAATAACAAGATTATGGGCTTTCCAGATTGTATTTGCAGATACTGATATAGTAATTTTCCATTGGATTTGGATTGCAGCTTCGAAAATAGCTTTGGTATTACTCTATAAAATTCCTACACTTATGGGACAAATCTGAAAACATGAATACTGAGTATGCTTTGAGCGTTTTCATTAATGAGTTATGTTGAAGCATGTATCAGTTATATAGGGGTAGTATCTAGAAAACATTCATTGTTTTTTATTATTATTTAAATTCACCAAGCGTCATGGATGCACTTCATGATTTGGAATACATTTCAGGTTTTGTATTTCGATGCAATAATTTTGTATTTTGTGGGAATGCGACAAAGGACATTAAATTATAAAAAATATTTCTAAATATGATAGGAACTTTGCTTATGGAACTTAGTTTTTTTTTTGTTTTGGTTCATTTTAAGATGATTATGATTCAGATTTAGGTTCATTTAAAATTACTTTTTTAAGATAATCTTAATGCCTCACATGAAAGGCCTTTTTTTCGATTCATTTTAAAACAAATTTATATCTTCACATTTTCAAAATATGTAATGAAAACGTTTTCAAAATCTGTAATGAAAAAGTGAAACTATGCTTTGTTTGAAAATTTACAAATTTAATATAATTCGAGTGCCCCACATCAAAAGCCATCATTTTCCATTATTTTTTACACCTGTTTTTAAGGTCACAGGCAAGCCTAAAAGCCTTGTTCAGAGCATGCGACCATGGAAGGGTTGTGATTCTTGTTAGTTTTCCATATGATATTATGCTTCTTGGTTTGATAATACTTTGGAAGAATGTAAATGCAATTATCCTCTGAGATAGACGTGGACTCATTCTTTGTCTTAGAGCATCGAATGATTGTTTCACTCTTCATGTGTCATCATATTATTATCAAACAATGTGTATTTAAAGATTTCATATACAAGAAAAACCAAGACATTCACCACATGATAAGAAAAAAAATGTAAATTTTAAAATAATTTAATCTTAAAATAAAAACAATTTCAACTTTTTCATATCAATATCTTTTGAAATTTAAAAGCCCCTTAAGTCATTTGCACAAAGAAAGTTTCCATCTATTTTCCACTCAGCAATAGATGTTGGGATGACCCATCATGCTCCATCCTTTTACATGCTTGACTAATTTTTAGTCAAAATCAAATTGGGCGGGAATGTGAGCTTTTAGGTTTTATTTCACTTTATTTCATTTTCTTTGCTTTTATTTACCTGTATTTCATTTTCTTTGTCATGGAAGGCTTGTAGGAGGCACAATCTTGATAGGAAGTCCATGGGGTTAGATGGTTCTGTTTTTTAGTAGAGTAAAGGGGAAATACTATTTGTTTCAGTGAATGAGTCAAGTATAGCTTGCAATCGCTACATAGAGGAGATGGATCAAGTGTTGCTAACCAATGTTGTTTTGCCACCACTAATGCCTACAGCCAGGTATGTCTCTTTCTCCATCTTTCTCCATTTTCTCTCACGCTCATCCATGTTTTTGTATTCCAATTTATTTGTTGCAACCCAATACAACCCTAAGTGTCTTGTGCATATATCTACCATTCTTTGTTTTTGAGTATTTGTGAAATTGAGAAAAATGCATCCACTGTGTACTGTGCATAGTAACTAGGGTTAATTTGTGTCTAGAAAATGGGATTAAAGTTATATGAGGGAATCTTTGGCACAATATAATTGTAATTAGGGTTAATTTTTGTCCAAAAAATGGGATTAAAGTTATATGAGGGAATCTTGGCACAATATAATTGCCAGTCATCAACTCTATCACAATTTCTTATAATTCTTCCACTCCGATTCTTTCAAATGTCTAGATAGTTTGGAAGTCTTGTCCTGCACACCCTAAAATTTTCCCCTAATTCTGCATCCTCTTCACTTTAGTAGCTTGAAATATTGCATTTGAGGAATGCATTATATACCTTGGTCCCCATTTTCAACGTTTGTGGGATACCTAAAATTTGATAATAATTTATATAATTGGTTAATTACTAAGCACTTTATCCCATATTTTACCGTGCTATATTTGTTCACCTGGTGTAGATATTTACAGATATTTACATACTGATGAAATTTCTGAAAGTATTTGGTCACATTTGTCATCGGGCACCTTATTCATCATCCATTTAGGGTTCAAATTTGAAGGCTTCAGGGCCGTCATAGAAGGCCATTAAAATTTTTAACATGCAAAAATATTTTTATTTTATAATCAGCCCATCAATAAGCAAATTAAGAAAAAAAATATAAATTTGCAATAGAAGGGCTGCTTCAAAATTTTCCCATTCGAATAAAAAATTGGAATGAACCACGATGGCCGCTGGCTGGTGGGCCATTGCCAACTGGGCTGCGATTCCCGACAACTCCCTCCCTCCAGCATGAAAGTTTTGATGATTGATTAGACATTTACCGACCACATAATTCTCCCAAGAACATAAAAAATTTAAAAGAAAAAAACCAGATATTCAACCATGCCAATGGCCATGGCCCCTTCACGCGTTCTAGATTTCCATAAAGCATGCAGATTGCAAGCCACTTCAACGTGCACATTTTCAATGGCTTCAATGCCTGTACACATTTCATATTCAACAATACGATGGCTATAATACTCCGCAGTATTCTTTCCTTTTCATACCATCTCCTTTCATTCAAGAGCTCGATTAGGTCTAGGGCTCGAATCGTGCCGCATTAGTTCTGGTTATTAGCTTCTTAGATCATCAAGCCAGTCCAGAAAAAGAAAATCCATTGCAAGAACGACATGCATGTGCTCTCCTTCTATGATATGTTTCCTCCACAGGCCCAGAATTCCAACGCCGGAGACGGGATGTGGCCAGGGGTTGAGACGCTCTCAGCTAAGTCGTAGCAGCCTCTTGAGCCCTGCTGGTTGCCGCTCCGTGCCAACTTGCCAAGAAACATTGCCAAAATTTGGCATTTAACTAAATGCTCTTAAAGTTAATACTTATTGATGGATCATGAATCTCTGTGTTGAAGATTGGTGGCTAATGGCTTCTTCAACCATGTGCTCCATAGATCAACTAACCTGAGAAGCCATTGATGATGAAACGAGCCACATTGCAAAAAAAATAGGTATGGATTTGGGATTTGCTTATTGCTACAATGTAGTAAAAAAAATCTAAGTTGCAGATGCAGGTGTCAAAGAAGTGAGTTTCTATTCAGTGGGGCGTGTCTAAAATCATTGTTCATGCCATGTTGAATTAATATATTACTAGACAGATCCTGTTATGGAAATTTAATAAAGGACTGAGCATGTGTGTGTTATTATAGAAAGAGCATTGCTTGTGCTAGGTCCAAAGAAATGCCATGACAGTAGATTTATTCACAAATATTGTGTTGGTATGAACAACATTCAGAGTTTATGGTAATGTCTTATGACTTTAGAAACATTGAGTAGTATTCAGTGCAGTTAGTGGGGAATGGTACTTGCATAAGTATTTTCCAGGAGCAATGGGGTCCCTTGAAGGTAATGGTTATGAGTTCTATTAAAGTAGGCATGATAATGGTAATATTAACATCAATGGTTCCAGTAGCTTTGAGTTCCCTAAAGGTGTTGGGGATAGGGAAATTCATCACAGGCCTATTCTAGGGTCACTTTCCAAGCCAACCCCTTCAAAATGGGATGATGCTAAGAAATGGATGGCCAGTATTTCTTCAGAAGGAGGAGATCATGGCTATGTTAAGAATAATTCCAAGGTCTGATACACAGAGAAAAATAAGATTTCTTCCTCATCAGTGTAAGGATTCTGCACCCAATGCTTCAGAAGCCTTGTCTGTTCTTTCTAGTACTCCTGTAGTGATGGATGAAGAAGAAGTAGGATTGAATCAAGATGAGGGAGACACCAAGAAGATTGATTATGGTAAGGCTATGGTGTCGATCGATAATCCCATCATAGACCCAGCCATTGAACACCTATCCTACACCCCGCCAACTTCAAATGTGTGATCAGATTCCATGAGGGATATGGGGACATAAATGACCCCTATTGCAAGCCAAGAGCCTTCAAGAACAGGAACCCCTCTCAGAGCTACAACACCTTCAACTAGGAGCCCTGTTAATTCATGACCATATAATCCAAGAAGATGTATAGCACCAGTGGAGGTAGTAAAAAATTCTCAACTGGGCTTGAAAAACAATCACAAATTATCAAAGAAGCAAGTGCATGAGAGCACTAGAAGGGAAATTATGGCTCTAGGTGCACAGTTTGGGAAATTCAAATATCATGGGATGGGCTAGTAAAGAAGTTTAAGAGTAAGATGCTTCTAAATCACTCAAGACTAATGATATGGAACATCCTAAACTGAACGTCCTAGAGGCTCAGGCTACAGCATGGGAGGAGGCAGAGTAGGCTAAATACATGGCCATGTGATTATCTTGTAAGCCTGTGCTTTTAGCTTGTCTTTCTCTTTGGATTTTCAACTCCCTTTTATAATGCATACTGTCTGAGTTTAGTTTATGTATACCGGTGACTCGTATAATACCTTCACGAAGATAGAGATTGCTTCTTGTGATAATACTCTTGATGATTTGTGGCATATCTATTTTGGTTTTAACTATTGTACATTTCTCCTTCTGCAGATATAAACGTGAAGAAATAAAAATACAAGCCTGAGAAAGTAATAAAAAAATAAAAGCAGAAGCTGAAATGAAGAGAATAGAGGTATACTCTCCTTGCTTCCTAACTTTCATGTATTAGCTTATGAAAACCTTAGTTCTTTCACAGTTATAATCGAACATTGTGAATGGTGGAATATTTCATCCAATATGTAAGAATGGTCTTAGTACTAAATCTAGACAGGCTCAATCGATGGCTTCCTTTGCAACATGATAGTAGGGTAAGAGAATACTACCACTAAATGACCATAATCTAAAAAATATCAATAACCTGACTAGCTGATTTTCCTTATAGTCTCGTCACTTGTGTACATACCTGGACTTGAGCACAATTTCATCCAATAATAATGTTATATAGGGTGAATTTCCTACTTTATCCCACTAAATCATACATATGCTTTAGAGTAAATTCATAGATGGATTCTTTTGTAACGTAATGGTAGGGTAATAAAATACTATCAAAAAATAACCATGATCCAAAAAGTTATCAATAACTTGAGTTGTTTATTTTTCTCACTTCTAATCCATATTTCGAAGCTGTGCATATTGAAGCCCGTATCACAATAAATAGAGGCAGTGGTAGGTCTACTAGACACACCTAAACTTATGCACTTTTTTATCCAATGGTGTTACCATATATACATACAACGCAAGATAAAAAAAAGGACAAGTATACTTATTTCCCTTTGGGTGCATGATGCAAATCTTGACCTAGCCACTTGGAGATCTATTCTCATAGTTGATGGATAGATACTCATAATTCTTAATAAAATTTTGCATGTGGATAACCTTTTTACTTGTTGGAGGCTATTGACACTTGTTTTGACATCTAGTGATATCATTTATTTCCTTGTTCTATGTGCATTCACTCTTTGTTAGCTTACTTTGGGTTTTTTTTACGTTCAATTCGTGGCTGATTTCCATCAAATTGGATTATAGTTGTTTTGCGTAAAACTAAGGTTTCATTTGAAGGTTTTGTATTTTTCACTTTTACTTTTCTCTTCATTTGGCATAATCGATTAGTCTTAGAATCTTGGAATAGAGATAAGATTATGACGATGATAGTAATTTAAAGTCACAACCTACCAAGATGAACCAAAACAAATAGTAGGCCTATGGCCTGTCAGTGCCATCAACATTGAGGCCAAAATAAATTTTTACTCTTTGCCATTATCCTATAAATACTAGGTGTAACACCTCGGTTTTGACCTCGTTGCATTAAATGTACATGATGTATATATTGTAATGAATCGTGGTGTGGAACTAAAGGAAAAATCCCCACCATCGATTTAGTTGTGTTATGTTTCGGCGAATGGAATTGTTGCCGATGGTCTATCGTGGTACATGGCATATATTAAGTTTTGTCATCATGTAAATATGCATCTTTAATTAAATGGAACCAACCAGCTATGCTCATTGCAACCATAATAAAAAGGGCATGATTTTCCTAAGGATAAGGAGGGGGAATTATTAAACTTTGAACCTATGGGGAAAAGCCATGTGTCAGCTGTTAAACCCTTTTGACTTGCTCACCTTCCCTTGTCTTATCCAAATACCACCATTAAATATTTTTGATATTAGTTGGGGAAGTTATGGCTGGGGAGTGGAGTGTGGTAGGACTGCCAGTCCTTTCCCACACACACACTCCACCAGCAGGTTGACCCTCACGTTGGCAAGGAAAACCACCACCACCATCACTCCATGCGGACATTCCACTCTCTCCACGATGGTGCTGTGAACACTCCCGCACTTCCCACTCCATTCTCCATTGCCACTCATTCTCATGTAGGGAAAAATGTCCTGTGTCTCATGCAGAGGAATTCTTTTTCTGTTTGGTCTCACGCAGCCAGGGGAGGGAGCCATTTCGACTGTCATTTGCGTTTTCCACAGAGTGAGACAATGGTTGGTCTTCGGACTGTGTTGGGAGCATGGATGAGGGCTTGGTTTGCTTGATAAACCTGGTGTGTTTGGAAACCACACAGATAGAGCTAGAGGGATGGCTTTCTTCTCCACAACCCCTGAATAGCATTGGAAGGGAAGTCAGGGCCTGAGGGACTGTGTAGCAGAGAAGGGACTGATTTCTTGTGTTGGGTGTGTGTGGGTGTCTTAGAAGTTAGGCTAGTTCTAGTGTAGGTGTTCCTAGCTCTGTAATGGGCTCACCAGCTTATCATTTATCCTTTCCGAGCTCTTGGATGGCCTGATAAACCCAACTGTGTTGGATTGGTTGATCCATCGTTCGCCTGATAAACCCAACTGTGTTGGCTTGGCATGTTTTGTTATCCTTGGCTATGTGTAAGCCTACTAGTTCCTTATTACTTGGGGAATCATGCCCAGCTCGGGGGTGGCAGCGTTGCTGAGAGATTAAGGAGCACACGGGCCTATGGTTGGGTGGAACGTTGCAGCAACATAGTTGGTTGCGGGAGGAGTTCTTTATAAGATAAGTAATCTTGTCTATTTTACTTCTGCAATCATAATTACTGTTAATGAATATGATGAACATGTTGAATGATTGTATGAACATATGTTTGCTTCTGCTGTATGATAAATAATTACGTATGCATGTTCTAGTTCAAAGCATTTTCTTTCAGCATTTTATGTACATACATGTTCATGGGGCGGTTTCCCAGATGGTTAATACCATGGTAGCGTCCTCTCCGCCGGTCGTAGGGTTGGGGATGCTACATTGTGGTATCAGATCTCATGTTGTAGCATGGGCCTGAATGGACCACAAAGATGTAGTGACAGAAGCAGGATTGCCTTTTGCCCAGCAGAGATCAGAAAATTTTGGACAGAAAAACCTGTTATAGCTGATTTCACCACTCCAGGTGAATCACACTTTGTATGGCCTTCCCCTGTCTCGCTGCAGAATATTTAGACCCCATGGACCATTTTTTGGCCTTTGATGTTTCCTTTACCATCCCTAAAAACATGTGAAAAATGATACACGTGACTTTTAAACCTATGAGCGTGTATATACGTGGGTTTGACCTCTAAAACCGCGTACATTGGGATGTGTACAAAATCCAAATCCTTTTGGATTTTTCCTTGACATGGATCTGACTCATTTGACTCCTGGCCTTCCATATGACTTGAGATCACTCAGATTCGACCTTTCATTACCCCTTTGAAAAACTATATAAGGAACCCCTTGGTACATTGAAGACAAAAGAGAGAATTAAGAGCAAAGAAACTATAGTCCATTGTTGCCGAAACTTATACTTGAGTTTGCATCCCTTTGTCCCTTGGAGCACTGTTGTGTTCTTCCCAAGATTGCCTTTTGCTTGTGAGCTTGCTATCTAGTGATGGAGGCCCAAGTGGGGGATTCAGTTTCTCCGGTTCGTAGACGTGCCGACAGAGGTTGTATCTTGTAATCTCTGATTTATATTAATAGAAATATCTTTTCCTGTCCAATAATGTGTGTTTGAATGAATATTTTATCCATTGGATTATGTCAAATGCTTATACATTGTTTATTATATATGCTAGAATAGATCTAACACCATGATATATAGAATGCTTGTATTGTTTACTTGTTTTTGAGGAAGTAATCTATCAATTCAAGCTGAAGTTGGAAAGCTCAACGGGGATCTACTTCAACCATTCGGAATAAGGTATGAGGTCTGATCCTTTAGTGTTAGACATTTAATTTCTATTACATATTGGAAAGGATTGATTTTTGGAGTCAAGCTGTCTGTTGTGGTACCCCAAGCCATAGGAATTTCTCTCCGTAACAAAACCTCAATCTTCAAAATTTTTCTAAGTAACGAAAACATCGGCCATCGAAAGGAGAAAGTGGTTCGTGCACCCGTCGTTTCGGAAGCCTAGAGCACTAGCCTTCTGACGAGAAGAGACTGCCAATATCGATCAGGTTATGCCTCAGCAGATTGGGCCGCCGATCGGAAGAAGATTGAAGATGATGGGCTGTTGTTATGGCTGCTGATGGAACTATTTCACCGATGAAAAGAAGAGAATTGAGCTGATTAAGTGGTGAAAAGGAAGACTATAGGGAAAATTTCAAAAATTTCTCTAAGTCCTGGAATCGTTGGCCATTGGTGATGGTTAGTTGAACACATTGCCGACACCTAGTTAATTCAGTTGTCGATGAGCTACGTCGGATGAAGTTAGTGGATTGAATGTCCACCGTTGCGGCTATCTAATGGACTATCCTTTCGAAGGTTAGAGGCTTCGACCGCTGATAGTGGATAGAGCTTCTGACAGATGATGAGTTTATGGTCCATGAAACCCGTAGTGGGATCACTACCCGCCGTTGTGGCTGTTTAGTGGAATATCCTCCCAATGAGCAATGCACCCAACCGCTGATACATCAAAAGAAGCTAGTTGTTTTGACCACCGAAACGTCAAAATTTTAGTTGGGATGAGACCCGATCCTGTACAAGGAATTTTGAGTTTTTCAAGTAGGATTTCTCAATAGATTTCAACTATTTTTCCACTGGGATTTTCAGCGGTTTTTCAGTAGATTTTTAGGGCTGAAAAGGAGAAAGTGGCAGCGATCTTATGCGCCAGATTGCGCAAAAATTCAATATTTACAAAAAAAATGAGGGCGCTGCCCTCAACCCGCCCTGCAATGGCACAGTGAAGCTATAAGGGGGAAGCCCCCCTTGACCCCCGTTGTCCCCCTCAAACAGACGTTCTTTGATGAAGAAAATCTTGTGCTTGGGAAAATTTGTTATTTTATGATTTTTCCAGGAGAAGGTAAGTAATTCTGATTTATATCAATGTTATGAATCTAACAGTTGTGTTACTAACACGTTTGCAGAATTATAATCACCTTCAAGAGAACCATTCCAGGTAGTGTAGTTTGTAAGTAAGTGGTGGTTCAGTTATGAGAACCCAGGATGGATATGATGCTCGGGATTCCTATAAGCGTGCGCGAGATGCCATGGGAGAAAATGTCTGTAATGGAAATCATGACATAGAGTCTAATGGAAGGAGATTCCAAGAGACACCGTCAGATGTTGCATCCACCATTACAAGCTTGATTAAAGCCCAAGAAGAGCTACATTGTTAGGAACCCATGTCAATCCTTCTCTTTACTGTGTTAGTATATTGTTGTTGGACGCATATGCTTTGTAAGTTGTCCCATAGTAATTGTTGATCCATAGTTTGTGTTATTGTTGTTGGGCGCATATGCTTTGTAAGTCGCCTGTAGTATTTGTTGATCCATAGTTTATATTGGCCCATGGTTTTGACCCATAGTATTGGCACATGGTTTTGATCCATATTTTATATTGGCCCATGGTTTTGACCCATAGTATTGGCGCCTATTTTTAGTATATAAGTGTGTGTTGAGGCCAAGGAAGGCACCGTGAAGTTATTTTGTATTGAGCTTGCTCAAAGGAGGTTGCCCCCTCGAAGTGGCCTACGATTAATATAAAAGTGATTTTGAGTTTTGCTGCTATATCGTGTATTTTGATTAATTATTTGCTGCAGGGTCCTCACATCTGGTATCAGAGCACTTTCTTGGGCTCGTTGGGTGAAATTTCTGCCCAAATTTTTTTTCGCTTCTATTGCAGGTTCGGATCTAGGAATAATCCCTATCCACTTAACTGTGGGAAGTACTTGGGCATAAGCCCTAAAACTCATTATGAGGAGTACCACAGGAACTCCGAAGTAGCTGGCCCATTGAGAGGACCTGCCAGTGAAAAGGGCAACGACCCCTACCTGATTGACTAGTTCCCACCCGTGAGGTAAACCAAGAGCTGTCGTTTGTGGCCAAACGGTTATCAGTTTTACCTGAGTCGTGGAGTGAGGGGTACTGCCCCAATATGCAAGCCGTCAGACAGCATTGGTGGCCGAGTGAATCCCTTGAACCGATAGGAAGCCACACATACTTGGGGTCCATATCTATTTTCAGTTGCACAATCACAGATTTCCTCCGTCCAGAACTGTTGCCGGTCAGTTCCACGCCATTGCAGATCCATTTGTTGTCGATCACTTCCGCGTCGTTGCAGATTCCACTGTTTCCGATCACTTTTGGCCATATCTCTTTGGTTTCAACTCTATTTTCCCTAAAACTTCACTACACCTTTGCAATTCCATTCTGCATATTTCATTCCTGAAGACCATATCCCAAATTCCACTTCCCAAGACCCGAAATCCCACATTTGTCTATTTTTAGGGTTTACCATAAATCCTTTGATTTTCACCCAAACGCCTTCAAATTTTGCCACCGTATTCCTTCCCTCATTCTGCTTCTTTGTCCCTCTCTACCAAATTTTCTCATTCTTTCACTCCGCTCCTAAAATCCCCATTTTTTGCTTCCCTGTCCTTTCAACAGTGTCCAAAACTTACTCAAACCCACATTACCCTTTTGATTTTTTCCCAAATCCATATTTTCCTCTACTGAAACAGTTTCTGTTTTTGTTTTTCTACCCACTCCCCCCATGAAAAAAAAAAAAAAAAAAACAACTCCTGGTTATGGTTGCCACCCACACATGAGCAAAAACCATGGAGGAAGCACTTGCAGCTATCCACGCCAAACTCCAAGAACTGGATGAAAAATTTCTCGGTCTCCATCTTGAGCATTCAGCTATGAACACCAGACGACAATCCGCATCTTCATCAGACAATGGGTTCTGTTCTTCCAGCAATTTTCGCGGTCCGAAGCTAGATTTTCCTCGCTTCAATGGTACCGATCCGACTGGATGGATCTATCGTGCAGAACAGTATTTCAGTCTTCATAATACTTTTGATGTCAACAAAGTTCCACTTGCCTCCTTTCATTTGGAACAGGAAGCTCTTCAATGGTATCGTTGGTACATCCAGGCTCATGAAGAGCCAAAATGGCCTGATTTTTGCCAGGTCCTTTTGCGACGATTTGGTCCTAGTGCTTTTGATGACTTCACAGGAGCTCTCACTAAACTTCACCAAATTGGAACTGTGAAAGAGTATCAAACTGAATTTGAGAAACTAGCTAATCACACTGAAGGATTACCTGATGACTTCTACCGGAGTTGTTTTATCAGTGGTCTAAAGGATGCAATTCGCTATGAGGTCAAAATGTTCAGTCCCAACACAATGATGGAAGCCCTGGGGTTGGCTAAGTTGGCAGAAGAGAAGCTGGCAGCCCAACAACGCTCCAAATCCTCTTTTGTTCCCTTCCGAAATATGGGTTCTCAATGACCTCCCATTCCGCCAGCTCCTTGCTCACCTCCAATCAAGCATTTGTCTGAAACAGAGATGCAGGCACGCAGAGAAAAAGGGGTTTGTTATAATTGTGATGAGAAATTCAATCGGGGACATCGATGTGTTCAACAAAAGCTCTATCTCTTGGATGTGGATTCTCCCCCTGCCTCTGAAATTGGTGAAGAAGCTCTCGATACACTGGATGCTCCGGTTGACATTCAGGAGCCACCTACTGACCCTCCATCTCAGGATGACCAGCCCGAGATATCCCTCCATGCTTTAGCTGGAGTCACGGCCCCCCAAACAATGCGGGTACACGGTTACTTCAAGAAGCTTCCTCTTACAATACTCATTGATTCTGGCAGCACTCATAATTTCATTAACCCTCGGATCGCCAAATAAGCTGATTGTTTTATCCATCCTTGCTCCAACTTTGAAGTCATGGTTGCCAATGGGGGCACCTTACCTTGCGAAGGGAAGTGTCATAATGTGTGTATCTCTATAGGAGATTATAACCTCCGCTCTGACATGTTTTCCTTGACCTTAGGCGGATGTGATGTGGTTTTGGGCGCTCAATGGCTACGCACACTTGGCCCCATATTATGGGATTTTGCTGAACTTTGGATGCAGTTCTCCCCTGATGGACAGAAACACACATTGAAAGGATTACAACCAGGGTCTCTCAGCATCATCAGTTCACATCGCCTGGAAAAACTCCTTAAGAAGAGTTCCCATAGTGTCATCGCTCAGCTCCATTCCATTCAAATGCAACCATCAGTGGCCCCCACTACTCCTTTAGATCTCCAACAAATTCTGGATCGATATACAGGTTTTTTTGCTGAACCAGTGGGATTTCCACCTTCACGACCAGGGGACCATCGTATTCAGCTCCTTCCTGGAAGCATTCCTCCCAACATCAGGCCCTTCACTATTGAGAGTGATGCTTGTGGCAATGGACTTGGTGCTGTTCTCCTTCAAGATGAACACCCCATTGCGTTCACCAACAAAGCCCTTTCCGGTAAGAATTTAGCTGCCTCTACATATGAGAAGGAAATGATGGCTATTTTGCATACAGTACAAAAGTGGTGACCCTACCTCTTCGGGAATCATTTCTACATCAAGACTGATCACCAGAGTCTGAAATATTTCCTAGAACAGCGTGTATCCTCCCCAACACAATAGAAATGGGTTAGCAACCTCATGGGTTATGACTATGAGATCACTTATAAGAAGGTTACGGAAAATATTGTGGCGGATTCCTTTCTCGCACATTTGATGACCAAGGTTCTCTTTCCGCTATTTCTATGCCTGTTCCAAATTGGTTGCAATCGGTTCAACAGGGTTATGTCAATGACTCTTCATTATGTCAAATCATCCAACGCTTGGACAACAACCATTCTGCTGTCCCACATTACTCTTGGGATGGTGCTTCACTGAGATACAAGGGTCGTCTGGTGCTTCCCCAGAACACAGCTCTTCAACCAGCTATCTTCTATGAACTCCATGCTTCTCTGTCAGCTGGGCACTCTGGTTTTCTCAAAACGTATGAACGAGCACGGCGCAACTTCTTTTGGCAGGGCATGAAAAGGATAATTCAACAGATGGTGGCTGAATGTGATACCTGCCAGCGCAATAAGGGTGAAACAACACCCCTTCTAGGATTGCTTGAACCCTTGCCCATACCTACCCGAATATGGACAGATATTTCTATGGATTTCATTGAAGGGCTCCCTAAATATGGAGGGAAGACTGTGATTTTGGTTGTGGTTGATTAGTCATTTTTGTGCTCTCATCCACCCCTATACAACCTCCTCCTTTGCTCAATTTTTCCTGGCCCAGATCTTTCATCTTCATGGAATTCCTTATTCCATTGTCTCGGATTGTGATGCGACTTTCACCAGTCATTTTTGGACAGAACTATTTCACCACACTGGCACCAAACTGTAGATGAGTTCAGGTTATCACCCACAAACGGATGGTCAGACTGAAATTATCAATAAATGCTTGGAAACTTATCTTCATTGCTTCTCCTCTGAGCAACAACATCAGTGGGAAAAGTGGCTCCCTCTCGTTGAATGGTGGTACAATACCTCTTACCACACTGCCTCTAAAATGACTCCATATGAAGCAGTTTATGGTCAGGCACTACCAATTCTTCTTGCTTACACCCCCAACAGTTCTCCAGTTCAGGCAGTTGACGCGGTCCTTCAAAACCGCGATGAGGTTCTTCGCATTTTGCGTGAAAATCTTCACATGGCAAGAAATCGCATGAAGCAACAAGCTGATCAGAACCGTTTTGAGCACACTTGTGAAGCCGGTGATATGGTTTTTCTTCGTCTCCAGCCTTACAAGCAATCCTCACTACAACTCAAAGGGCATCATAAGCTCGCTCCAAAGTTCTATGGGCCATATAGGATTCTTCAGAATATTGGGTCTGTTGCTTATAAATTGGAACTTCCACCTTCTTCCCACATTCATCCAGTATTTCATGTCTCTTGTCAGAAGAAAGTTCTTGGCACCAACATCAAAGGCCAAACTATTTTACCAAAACTGAATAATGAAGGATCCATCTTTTTGGAGCCGGAGGCTTTCCTCAATAAGCACACTCGTCAGCTTCGCTCTAGCTCTATCATAGAGATCTTAATTCAATGGCACGAAATGCAGCCCGAGGATTCTATGTGGGAACCACTCCTTCAGATTCAGCGACAATTTCCACATCTAAAGCTTTGAGGACAAAGCTTTTTCTAAGGGGGAGGGGATGTTAGGAACCCATGTCAATCCTTCTCTTTACTGTGTTAGTATATTGTTGTTGGATGCATATGCTTTGTAAGTCGTCCCATAGTAATTGTTGATCCATAGTTTGTGTTATTGTTGTTGGGCGCATATGCTTTGTAAGTCGCCTGTAGTATTTGTTGATCCATAGTTTATATTGGCCCATGGTTTTGACCCATAGTATTGGCACCTATTTTTAGTATATAAGTGTGTGTTGAGGCCAAGGAAGGCACCGTGAAGTTATTTTGTATTGAGCTTGCTCAAAGGAGGTTTCCCCCTCGAAGTGGCCTGCGATTAATATAAAAGTGATTTTGAGTTCTGCTGCTATATCGTGTATTTTGATTAATTATTTGTTGTAGGGTCCTCACAAACATCAGCTGAATGCTGTAATGTTGCAGAGTTTAACAGACTTGCAGAGAAAGATAGACTCTGGGTGGGGTACAGCAAGACCAGAAGGTAGTAAGAGCAGTGCTAGGAGAAGGAGAAGGACCTCTAGTGGATCATTTGACTCTGAAGAATCTAGCGGGGATTCAAGTTCTTCTTCTCATAAAAGAAAAATAAAGAGACACCATAGGGATCGCTCTCGGGATGAATTTAAGAAGGCTAAACCTCCTACATTTGATGGTGAGGTAAAGACTGGACAAGAGGCTGAAGCTTGGCTTCTTGGGATAAAGAAGTACTTTCAAGTGCATGATTATTCAGGAAACATGAAGGCAAGAGTTGCCATATTTAATCTGAATGGAAGAGCATCCATTTGGTGGGAACACTTCAAGAAAGTAAAGAGGATCAGTGAAAGGAGACTTAAGTGGAAACAGTTCAAGAAGTATTTCAAGCAGAAATACCTCTCTGACAGGTATTATGATGACAAGATTAAGGAGTTCCATGAGTTGATATTGGGACAACAGACCATGGAAGAATATGCAAATAAGTTTTTGGAGCTGTTGAGGTATGTCCGGTACATCAGAGATGAAAAAGTGAAGGTCCAACGTTTTCTGAGTGGATTACCTCAGTCTTACAAAGATAGAATTGAGTTTTATGAACCTATAACTCTTGAAGAAGCAATAAGGAAGGCTAATGTTTGTAATGAGCAAAGCAAAGGTAAACCTGATTACCATAAGGCATGGAAGGACAAGAAGAATGAGAAGTTTGACCAAAGAAAGAAAGGTTTCAAACCTTCTAACTTCAGGAATCAACAGAAGAAGCCATCCCAAGATGCAAGTAAACCAGTTGGAGTGACAGGAGAAAAGCCTAAAGATCCACAACAAAATAGAGGACCACTTCAATGTTGGAGATGTGGATGACCCCACACGCGTAGAAGTTGTCCACTCGAGAATGCAAGTGCAAGACCAGCTTATAACATTCAAGAAGCAGAAACAATGGGTCAAGTAGCAAGGGTAGTCCCTAGGATTTATGCAGCACTGAAGGACTGCCAGGAAGATAACCAGTCAACTATGGTTGAGGTAGTAGGTAAGATTGTTGAGAAATCTGTTTCTATTTTGATTGACCCTGGTTCTACTCACAATTACATTACTCCTAGAGTAGTGGAGATTTGTGCTTTTAAGAAATTAAAGCATAGGAATTCTTGGTCAGTTCAGCTAGCCACTGGAACTAAGAGAAATGTTAGTGAAGTGGTAGAGAGATGTCCTTTGGTCATGAATGGGTTGGTCATGTGTGTAGATCTGAATGTTCTACCGCTTGATTCCTATGATGTTCTCATTGGAATGGATTGGTTGGAAGCTCACAGAGTGAAGCTTGACTGTTACAATAAGAATTTCAAATGCATGGATGAAGAAGGGAACCCAGTAGTTGTGAAAGGCATTCCAAAGGTGATTTTAGTAAGGCAGATTTCAGCAATGCAATTGAAGAAGTTCTGTGGGAAAGGTTGCTAGTTGTATGCAACTCAGATTTTGGAGGCATCAGGGGATGAAACTCCTAGGTTGGAGGACTATCAAGTGTTACAGGAATTCAGGGATGTGTTTCCTGATGAGATTCCAGGACTTCCTCCAAAGTAGGACATTGATTTCACAATTGAACTTGTGTCAGGAGCAGCACCAGTGTCCAAGACACCCTACAGGATGAGTACACCAAATATGCAACTATAGGAGTTGTTGGAAAAGAAGTACATCCGACCGAGTGTGTCTCTGTGGGGAGCACCACTTCTGTTTGTAAAGAAGAAAGATGGTACACTCAGGTTGTGTATTGATTACAGACAATTGAACAAGGTTATGGTGAAGAATAAATATCCTTTTCCTAGGATTGATGACATCTTTGATCAAATGAGAGGAGAAAAGGTATTTTCCAAGATTGACTTGAGGTCTGGTTACCATCAGGTGAGAATCAAGGATGAAGACATTCATAAGACAGCCTTTAGGACAAGGTATGGGCATTATGAGTTTGTAGTGGTACCATTTGGTCTCACAAATGCACCAGCTACATTTATGTGCCTTATGAATAGTGTCTTTAGTAGGTATTTGTACAAGTTTGTTCTTGTTTTCCTTGATGACATTCTTGTTTATTCGAAGAATGAGGAAGAGCATGGAGAGAATTTGAGATTGACATTGCAATTGCTCAGGGAGCACCAGTTGTATGCAAAACTAAGCAAGTGTGACTTCTATAGAGATAGAATTTAGTACCTGGGTCACATTATCTCAGAGGAGGGTATATCTGTGGACCCTGAAAAGATTGAAGCCATTATGAATTGGCTTACTCCAAGAAATGTGACAAATGTAATATATTTTATGGGACTTGCAGGATACTACTGGAGGTTCATTGAGGGATTATCCAAAGTTTCACATGCCATCACTTATTTTCAAAAGAAAGGGATGAAGTTCGAATGGACATCGAGGTGTGAAGAAAGTTTCCAGTGGTTGAAGAATATTCTCACCAATGCACCCATATTGAAACTTGTAGATCTAGAGAAATATTTTGTGGTGTGTACCGATGCATGCAGACAAGGGCTTGGAGTAATCCTTATGCAGGACAACCACGTGATATGTTATGAGTCAAGAAAGTTGAAGGAGCATGAGAATAACTATGCCACTCATGATCTAGAGCTTGCAGCCATAGTGCGTGCCCTCAAGATGTGGAGGCATTAATTGATGGGTAGAATATTTGAGCTTAGAACAGACCATTGTGATCTGAAGTATTTGTTTGATCAACCTACTCTGAATGCTAGGAAAGCAAGATGGCTAGAATTTTTATGTGAATTTGATTTTGAAATCAAGCACATAAAAGGGAAAAAGAATAAGGTATCTGATGCACTCAACAGGAGGGTGCAAGAAATGCATGTGGCATCTCTTAGTATCTGCCAATCAGATTTGAGGCAGAAGATTGTTAGTCATGCTGCTGGAGATGAATTGTATGAGCAGGGAAAAGACAGATTGCAACAACAAAGTCTTGAGAAGAGGTATGAGGGATATAAAGTGGAAGAAGATGGAATTCTCACTTATAAAGGTAGAATTTATATTCTAGATGTAGTAGATTTGAGGAGAGTTGTTATGGATGAAATCCATCAAGCTTCGTATTTTGGTCACCTAGGATATCAGAAGACAATTGCTACAGCTAGAAGGCAGTACTTTTGGCCAGGAATGAAAAAGGACATGGCTGAATACATTTCAAGGTGCATGAAATGTCAATAGGTAAAGGTTGAGCATCAACATCCAGCAGTCTTGTTGCAGCCTTTGCCAGTTCTAGAATGGAAATGGGAAATTATTTCCATGGATTTTATTACAGGATTGCTGATGACTTGGAGACAGCATGATTCCATCATGGTTTTGGTAGACAAGTTGACTAAGGAAGTGCATTTTATACCAGTGAAGTCTATGCATAAGACGGATGACATTGCAAAGATCTTCATGAAGGATATTTTCAAATTGCATGGATTGCCTAAGGCAATAGTCTTTGACAGAGATGTCAAGTTCACTTCCAACTTTTGGAAGGGGTTGTTTGCAGATTTGGGTACAAAACTAAAATTCAGCACTGCATACCATCCTCAGATAGATGGGAAGATAGAGAGATTTAATTAGATTCTTGAAGATATGCTTCGCATGTACGCGATGGACAAACCAACCAAGTGGGAAGATTACTTGCACTTGGTAGAGTTTGCTTATAACAATGGACAACAGGCATCCTTGGGGATGAGTCCATATGAATATTTGTATGGAAGAAGGTGTAGGACACCAGTGACTTGGGATAATCCTGTGAACTGGGTTGTGCTTGGACCAGGATTGCTTAAGGAAATGGAGCAAGAGGTCGTAAAGATCAGGCAGAATCTGAAAGCAGCATAGGACAGAGAGAAAAGTTATGCAGATAAGCATAGGGTGAACATGGAGTTCAAAGTTGGGGATCATGTTTACCTAAGAGTGAGGGCAAATAAAAGTTCCTTGAAGCTTGGAAGTTGTGCCAAGCTGTCACCAAGATATTGTGGGCCGTTTGAAGTGCTTGAAAGAATAGGGCCTGTTGCATATAGACTTGCATTGCCCGCTAGTACTAGATCTCATAATGTTTTTCATGTTTCTTTGCTTAAGAAATATGTACATGATCCTAACCACATGATAAATTGGGATGTGATTTAGGTGGAACCCGAGGGAGAGTTCCAAATCGAGCCAATGCACATCCTTGACGGGAAGGTCACAATGCTCCAGAACCGAGCCATAGGGCAGGTAAAGGTGCAATGGGAGCACTATGGACCTGAAGAGGCTACATGGGAGCTGGAGGATGCCATGTGATTGGCACATCCATTTTTGTTTAATTCTGCGGATCACTGAGGCGATACCGGTGTAGCATTTTGTTCAAATTTTGTAAATCATTGAGGACAGTGCTATTGAAGGGGGAGGGGAATGTAACACCCCAGTTTTGACCCCATTGCATTAAATGTACATGATGTATATATTGTAATGAATCATGGTGTGGAGCTAAAGGAAAAAGCCCCACCATCAATTTAGTTGTGTTATGTTTTGGCAAACGGAATCGTTGCCAATGGTATATCATGGTACACGACATATATTAAGTTTTGTCATCATGTAAATATGCATCTTTAATTAAATGGACCCAACCAGCTATGCTCACTGCAACCATAATAAAAAGGGCATGATTTTCCTAAGGATAAGGAGGGGGAATTATTAAACTTTGAACCTATGGGGAAAATCCATGTGTCAACTGTTAAACCCTTTTGACTTACTCATCTTTCCTTGTCTTATCCAACTACCACTTTAATGTTCTGCTGATTAGTTGGGGTAGTTATGGCTGGGAGTGGAGTGTCGCAGGCTTGTCAGTCCTTTGCCACACACAAACTCCACCAGCAGGTTGAGCCTCACGTTGGCAAGGAAAACCACCACCACCATCACTCCATGCGGACTCCCTATTCTCTCCACTACACCATTATCTCCATTGTTAGTTCATCCTCATGCATAGGCATGGAATTGTTCATCCTCACGCAGGGACGGTAGTTCTGTTCATTCTCACGCACAGGATTCTTCCTAGTTTTTACTCATGCAGTAAGATGGGATCCATGTTCTGTCACCCATGATTTCCATATGAAGGGCCATTCACATTTTTCTACTGTGTGTATATGTTTTTCCCCTGCCTAACTGAGAACCGAATTTTTCTCTTCCATCTTCGGACTGTGTAAGTCTTCCCGGTGGCTTCGTTGTCCAGGACAGACTGTTCTTTTCCCCATGTTGTGAGCTGTGTTTACTGATACATTTTAGGACTGCTGTAAGTTGCTTGGGAGTCGTTTTGGCCATGATAGGGCCAAGAACAACTCAGGAGTCATTTTCCCTCGTCCAAGCTGTAACTGTTGGTTGATTGCATGCATGTAATGGTTGGTCTTTGGATGATGTTGGGAGCAGGGATGAGGGATTGGTTTGCTTGATAAACCTAGTGTGTTTGGAAACCAAACAGATAGAGCTAGAGGTTTTGATTTCTTCTCCACTATGGAAATTTAACCCAGGTGTTAGAACAATTACACTCACAACAATTGCCAATTACACATGCAAATTACTCACAAAAAAAGACTGAATATGGAGCAGAACACTAATATGTATTGAATAAGTGTACAATAGCCAACATTGTGAATTCATAGGCTACCACAATAAATAATTACATGAGAGACTCGAATGCATAATGATGCCATTCGAATTTGGTCAAAAGCAGGCTTACTAAATCTAAGCAAATCTCCCATAGGTGCATAAAGCAGTTTCCAAATCTATCTAGGAGCTCACGAATTGGCAAAATCAATTAGGAAAGATAATAGATGGTGGAAGGACAACTCATACATGCTTTTCTTAGGAGAAAAGAGTGGAGGATGATGAGGACAAAAAACAAGTTAACTTCACCTAGTCAAACTTTCCCAATTGCCTTAAAACTAAGAAAAAGCAGGCAATAAAGCAGAAAAAGTAGACATGCGCTAGGAAGGCTAGGAATAAAGCAGATTTGATTCCAAGTGGTTTCCCAAGCATTCCATGACTCAAATTTAGCAAGTTTGACCACTTTGGATGTGTGGAGTACAACTTGCATAAGGTGGAATATGGAAACTAGGAAAATAAGACAAAAATTGGATTAATTAATGTCTAAGGTAGCTAACTATGGGTTGATTATTCTAACACCCCCCCTTAAGCCTGACTTATGAGTAAAATATCAGAAAATTATAGGGCATAGCAACAAGGCTTAGTCACCCTTTACATACTGCATGTCCATTTAACCAAGGAAAGAGGCAAAAACCCAGTGGGAAAAATCCTCCCTTAAACATGGACAGTAAAACAAAATTTGAAAATCTTGTCATCACTCATGCTTCACAACATGATCAGAAATCCCCAACAGTTATTTGATATTGCTGAATGTCTTCTCACAAAAAACTTTGACGAAGATATCTGCTACTTTTTCTGAAGATGAATAGAAGAGTAGGTGAATGGTGCCATCATGCACAAGCTGTCTGATGTAGTGCATATGGATCTCAATGTGTTTGGTTCTTTGTTTCTGAACTAGATCATTGTAGATTCAAATGGTACTCTGATTATCACAATAGATAGTAGTTGAGTATTCTGATTCGAAGCCACACTCACCAAGTAACCCCTGCAACCATAAACATTGAGTTGCTGCATTTACAACTCCTCTGTACTCTGCTTTTGTAGATGAGAGTGCAATGACACTCTGTTTCTTGCTTGACCAGCTGATTGGCCCTTCAAAAAGCATGAGCACATATTCTGATGTTGAATTTCAATCTATGTTGTCACCTTCCCAATCACTATTAGTAAACCCAATCAAATCAAGATCAGATTTAGCTTTGTAGAAGATCCCGTGAGTCCTTGTTCCCTGAACAAAGTTAAGGATCCTTTTGGCTTCTCTCCAATGGATCTCATGAGGCTGATCCATGTATCTTGAAGCCACACTTACTGCATAATAAATATCATGTTGAGTATGTGTAAGATACAACAAACATCCAATCAATTTCCTATACAGTGTATTGTTTACCATAGGTGAAGAATCAGCTTCTTCAAGCTTGACTCCTGAAAGGAAAGGAGTCTTGCTTGGCTTGCAATCCTTCATGTTGAATTTGTTCAGAAAATACAAGGCATACTTGGACTGATGTACTTTTATTCCATCTTTGGTTTGAGCAATCTCGAGCCCCAAAAATTGGCTCAATAACCCCAAATTTGTCATGGAGAAGGCATGGTTCATTGCATCCTTCAAGGAGGCAATTTCATCTTTTGAGCTTCCTGTAATGAGAAGATCATCAACATACAAGACAATAATAATTAATGAACCATGTATCAGCTTCAAATATAAATTTGGATCTAACTTGCATCGAACAAAATTCAGTTATAGCAGAAATCTATCAACCTTGGCATACCAAGCCCTGGGGGATTGCTTAAGCCCATACAATGACTTCTTTAGCCTGCACACAAGAGATGGGTTAGTATAAAATCCTTGAGGCTGCTGCATGTAAATATCTTCAGTGAGATATCCATTTAGGAAATCACACTTCACATCCATGTGATGTACTTCCCATTGCTTCAAAGCTGCAATGGCTAAGGCTAGCCTGATGGAGTCCATCTTTGCCACTGGTGCAAAGGTCTCATTGTAATCTATGCCATGTACTTGTGAGTATCCCTTGGCTACCAATATTTACTTGTATTTCAAAGGTGAACCATCAGCATAAAATTTGTTTTTGTAAACCCACTTACATTGAACTAGCTTCCTCCCTGGGGGAAGATCAACCAGCTCCCAAGTGTTGTTCTTCTGGAGTGAGTTGAACTCTTCTTTCATGGATGTTTTCCATATTGGATCATTTTCTGCATATTCATATGTCTGTGGGTATGATTCAACCATCAGATATCATTTCTCTGCAAACATAGGATCTTTCATGCACAGAGCACTCTCAAACTGAGATCTAGTCCT
>LPNX010421947.1:112702-139990 GCA_001517045.1 Pseudotsuga menziesii
AATCAAGGAGATCAATTCATTTTCAATTTGATGTCCCCTCATCTCATCTGTCTTACCAAAAATCTCAACAATATTCTCCCATACTTCATTTGGTGATGTTAATCCATCAATATGGAAAAGGAGGTCTCTGGATATGCTCAGACACAGGAGACCATAGGCCTAGTCCCTCCTGTTGTGCCATTTAATGTTCTCTGCAGCTGCATTGGTATTTTCTTCTATTTCCATAGTCACTATGTAGATTCCTTTCTCTCTCAACAATATATCCATCTCTGCTTTCCATTCAAAGAAGTTAAATGGAGTCAAGATGATCTTTTGAGATTGATCCATAGCTCAGAAATTGTCCCTTAAGTTAGTAGAATGCTCCCAGTCAATGATGTCAAACCTGCAATAACAAATTGGAAGGAGAGAAATCGATCTTCAAAGGATCTAATACCATGTGGAAATTGAACCCAGGTGTTAGAACAATTACACTCACAACAATTGCCAACTACACATGCAAATTACTCACAAAAAGAGACTGAATATGGAGTAGAACACTAATCTGTATTGAATAAGTGTACAATAGCCAACCCTGTGAAGTCATAGGATGCCACAATAAATAATTACATGATATATTCGAATGCATAAGGATTCCATTCGAATTTGGTCAAAAGAAGGCTTACTAAAACTAAGCAAATCCCCCATAGGTGCATAAAGCAGTTTCCAAATATGTCTAGGAGCTCACGAATTGGAAAAATCAATTAGGAAAGCTAATAGATGGTGGAAGGAAAACTCATACATGCTTTTCTTAGGAGAAAAGAGTGGAGGATGATGAGGACAAAAAACAAGTTAACTTCACCTAGTCAAACTTTCCCAATTGCCTTAAAACTCAAAAAAGCAGGAAATAAAGCAGAAAAAGTAGACATGCGCTAGGAAGGTTAGGAATAAAGCAGATTTGATTCCGAGTGGTTTTCCAAGTGCTCCATGACTCAAATTTAGCAAGTTTGACCACTTTGGATGTGTGGAGGACAACTTGCAGAAGGTGGAATATGGAAACTAGGAAAATAAGACAAAAATTGGATTAATTAATGTCTAAGGTAGCTAACTATGGGTTGATTATTCTAACATCTACAACCCCTGAATAGAACTGGAAGGGAAGTCAGGGCCTGAGGGACTGTGTAGTAGAGAAGGGACTGATTCCTTGTGTTGGGTGTGTGTGGGTGTCTTAGAAGTCAGGCTAGTTCTGGTGTAGGTGTTCCTAGCTCTGTAATGGGATCACCGACTTAGCATTTAGCCTTTCCCAGCTCCTGGATGGCCTGATAAACCCAACTGTGTTGGCTTGGCATGTTTTGTTATCCTTGGCTATGTGTAAGCCTGCTAGTTCCTTATTCTTTGGGGAATCATGCCCAGCTCGGGGATGGAAGCGTTGCTAAGAGATTAAGGAGCACATGGGCCTATGGTTGGGTGGAACGTTGCAACGACGTAGCTGGTTGCAGGAGGAGTTCTTTATAATATAAGTAATCTTGTCTATTTTACTTCTGCAATCATAATTACTGTTAATGAATATGATGAACATGTTGAATGCTTGTATGAACATATTTTTTCTTCCACTGTATGATAAATAATCACGTATGCATGTTCTAGTTCAAAGCATTTTCTTTCATCATTTTATGTACATACATGTTCATGGGGTAGTTTACCGGATGGTTAATACCATGGTAGCGTCCTCTCCGCTGGTCGGAGGGTTGGGGACGCTACACTGGGTTCAAAGCTTCTTGTTCTCTATGTTGATGTATTTGTAACTTCAGAATGTATTCATCTATGTATCTTGTGTATTGTAACCCGATGTTTATTCCAGGATGTATCTATTATGTATTTGAGTCATGTTGTCATACCTCGATGTTCCAATCGGGAGGATCAATAATGTAAACAAGTCATAGTGGGTAACCCTCCGATTGTCTAAGGGTTAAAGTCCCCGCAGTTCCGGGGCACTAGGGTTATTAGACTCTCCTAGTAGAGGTCGGCCCTAGTAGGGTTTTAGTCATGTCGATATTAGTATAAATAGAGAACTGGAGTCTCTATTTATCATACAAGTCATACACACTCAAGTGTAGCACATAGTTGAGGAAGGAGAAGTTACTAGGGCTAGTCAAGAAGAAGATTACTGCTGTTGGGAGATCACTTACTGTTTTGGGGCTTTTACTGTTTTGGTGCTGATTCTATCTCTGAGGAAGTTGCAGGGTTTTCTCCTTTATGGTTTCCCTGAGGAAAACATTGTGTTCATTGTCTCTTGTGTTTTGATTGCTGTGCTTGTTATTCTCTCAGTAAATATCCTAACATAATGCTAGCTTAATGTTGAAAAACTAACATGGTATCAGAGCTAACCTGAGAAGAAGACACTGTGCAGCTGTGGGAACTAGGGCTTCCTAGTTTATGGATCTTCCTCCACATATTCTCAGCAAAAGTAAGGTGGAATAACTCTCCTCCTTAGGGTGCATCTTTCTATCGAAGTAGAATCCAATTCTGAGGTTTTTCAGTTTTGGACCTGTCACTCCTGTCGAAAATTAGGGCTTTTCACAGAAGAGGAAATTTTCAGTGAGCCCAGGCTTGGATTGATCTCCTCCCCAAAATCGAAGTTAGGGACAAATTTCAAGGCATTTGAGTGGACAGAACTCCGGAAAAGCAAAACCCTAGTTTGCTCTTGAACCAACTCTGCAGGATTTCATCTCAAGTTTCAGATCTGACATTTTGACTTGGTAAGATCTAAGATCTGTTGTATTTCCATTTTAGATTCTCATTTTAAGATGTCTCATCATACCAAGTTTGATGAAAAGCTTGAGGGAGCTGATAACTTCCAAGCCTGGAAGTATAGGATCTCCCTGGTCTTGGAAGAGAATGAATTAGACTCCTACATTCATGAAGAGGTTCCAGTTCCAGAGGGAGATGAGGCAAAGGCCTTACATAAGAAGAATATGGTTATGGCAAAGAGGATCATTGCTGATTCTATCAAGGATCACCTTATCCCACAGGTGTCCTCTCTCAAGACACCTAAAGCCATTTTTGATGCCCTAACCAAAGTGTTTGAAGGGAAGAACGTAAACCAGAAGATGAATATGAGGAATCAACTGAAGAATGTGAAGATTCAAAATGCAGAGACCATCCAGTCTTACTTCACAAGGGTTTCTTAGATCAAGGAACAATTAGAAGCTGTAAATGAAGAAGTGGAGAATGCAGAGATTGTGATGACAACACGGAATGGCCTTCCTAGGTCATGGGATGCTTTCATTCATGGAATCTATGCTAGGAAGAAGCTAGTCAAATTCAGCAGACTATGGGAAGAATGTTCTCAAGAAGAAGCACGGATAGCAGCTCGAGAAGAGAAGATGGGTAGTGAATATCAAGCTCTCACAGTTCACTCCAAGAAAGGTAGAAGGAGACCTCATTACTCTAAAGGCAAGGATACTCATCATAGAGATAACATTAAAAGAGACCTATCCAAAATGAGATGTTATACATGTGATGAAAGAGGACACTTTGCAAAAGAATATCCTAAGAACAAGGGCCACTCTCATAAGAAGAAGGGAAACAAAAGAAGACATCATGCTCATGCTGCAGAGGATGATGAACCATCCAAGAAGAGATCCAGATATGAAAGTGAATATTCTTCAAGAGAGGATGAATATGTTCTGATCTTTGCTCTCACAAGTAACATTTCTCATGGAAGTGATGATCGGCTTATAGATAGTGGGGCTTCCAAACATATGACTAGATTCAAGGAATCCTTTGTGAGACTGTCAGAACATGAATCACCTCACAAGGTGAACCTAGGAGATGACTACCAATATCCAATAAAAGGTAGTGGGGAATCTTCATATAAACTAGACTCTGGTAAGTCTCTAACAATAAAAGAAGTATTGTTTGTGCCGGGACTCAAGAAGAACCTTCTCTCCATATCAACACTAGATGCAAAAAGAATGAGGGTTGAATTCATAGATGGTCAAGTCATTATGTGGCCTAGAGGAAAGACCATCGATGATGCGGTAGTGATTGGAGAACAAGAAGGAGATCTGTACAAATTGAAGGGCCATCTAGAACAAGCCTTGGTCCATGACACAGTAGAGCCAAATGAGCTTTGGCTTAGAAGGCTTGCACATGTGTATTACAAACCACTACCTGTTGCAAGCAGAGCTGTTGAAGGTCTTCCAGAATTCCAAGCAAAACATGATGGGGTTTGCAAAGGATGTGCGAAAGGGAAGAATACAAAGAATACATTTCCCAGCAGTGAAAGCAAATCCAAAGGCATAATAGAAATCATCCACTCCGATGTATGCGGTCCTATGTCATCAAACTCACTAAGCGGGTATGCATACTGTTGGGCTTAGGGTAGACCCGGGTTCTTATACTTTTATCTTTGCACCAACAAAGAGACCCACAGTGTTGGCCCTTTCGGCAACAACCTGTGAAAAGGTTGCAGTCTCACCTGAAACAGCTATGGGGTGCCACAGAATCAGGTTTTTGCAGGAAAAAGAGGGATATTACTGTACCTTTATCCTTAACAAAGAATAATAAAACAATACAGAGCTTCGATATTCACTTAAATAGCTTCACAGTTTATATAAACAGATAGTTACTTGCTTAACCCTTAACTGAGAATTCACAGCAAAGTTAATACTTAATAGTTTATCTTACTTTATCATTCATCTACTTATCAAATGCATAAAACATAATAGGAAAAAAATAACAAGAACCACCACAACACAAGATATACATGGTTCACCCCCAATGTAGGGGCTACGTCCATAGAACTGCGTTTATATTCAACACTTTACAAACGACACAAATTTGATCTGCACACTCAGCTGCAGATCGTCTCAACATAGTTCTGATCTGTGCACTCAGTTGCAAATCTTCTCAACAACCCAAAACTGCGCACTTAGCTGCAGAACCTTTCTTCCAAAACCCTCTGCGCACTCAGCTGCGGAGGTCGTCCACACACTTAGCTGGGACTTAACTTTTCTTCCAAAACCCCTCTATGCACTCAGCTGCAGAGGTCATCCACGCACTCAGCTGGGACTTAACCTTAACCCCAAAATAGACCTTAGCTTCTTTGCATCAAATTATCATCATTCAAAAACCTATGAAAAAAAGCTCTTTTCTCCTTTACATAAGTGCCTATTTATACAAGTGCACTATTACAATACCATGGGATTAAACCATGGGATTAAACCATGGGATTAAAAACCATGGGCTTAAACCATGGGTTATTTACAAAAAGAGCGGCTTCAACCCAACCTCAAAACCCCTCAGACTATTTTGGACCGTAACTCCGCTTACAAGCTTCGCACCAAAACCGCGGAGTCGCCAAAATTAAGGACCTTCAAGGTCCGAGCCCCAACAGGCCCCTAAGACTCACCAGTGTCTCGTCACGGGGCACTCTGCTGCTTTTCTGGTGGAAGAATCTTGTTGGAGAAGATAGTGAACTACTTGTTGAGGCTGTGCATGATATCTTTGGCTGCTTTCTCCTTCTCCACTATCTCCTGCAATGTTGCTGAAGATGCTTCGCTGGCCTTTTCCTGTGCGAATGCATCATACTCCTTTAAGAATTTGAGCTGGTTGTCCGCAGCAGTGCTCAACTCCAAGGCCTCGTTAATGAGAGGCTGCATAAAGCTCACTAACAGTGTCTCTTTTCTTCTGCAAGACTCAATTTCTTGCTGGATCTCATTGTTATGCTTCACCTTAAGCATCTTCTGCATAGGAGGAAATGTCTTAATTTCTGCTTTAACTGCATCCAGCTCTGTCTGTGGCTGCTTGATGGTTTCTTGCAACTTTTCGACTTCTAGTTTGTCTTGCAAGTTTTCCCAGGCCTCGACACTTTCGTCCAGTAGCTTTGATGCACTACTCACAAGATCTGAGATCTTCGTTGCTGAGGCCTGAATATCTCTGCGACGCTGTTCCCTGACCTCTGGTGGACTCTCAGGAATGAGGCGAAGCTGAAGCTCAGCAATCCAGGCCTCATGTTCTGCTTTCTACTTCTCTATCTGGCTTCAATACTTTTGTGCATAGTCTTTCAGCTTGAGTATTCTTTTCTACGGTTCTTCTTCAGCCTGCATGTCGAAGTCAGGGAGACTTCGACACGCCTCATCCAATACTCGCGCCAGTGCAGCTTGCTTGTTTTCTGATTCCCTCTTTTTCTGTTCAGCTTCTTCCAACTGTGCTGCAAGGCTCTCACTCTACTTCGTGGTATTTTCTAACTGCATGTGTGAGTAGCTGTCACGTTCTCAGATCTCGTTCATGATTGCCAATTGACAAAGATGTAGCTCTGACATAGACAACTTGGCGTAGTCTATCTCAACTGTCATGCTCATCTGTGATCGAGAGGCTGCATCAGTTATTATAAGGGCTGCACTTGGTACTTTTCCTCTGTTGTTTTTGGTGGGCCATTGTCTCGTATCTGGCTACACGCCTACTGGGGCACTGCTTGCTGCAGCGCCAGTCGTTGATCTTTCTGCTAACGCCTTAAGTTCTTCAATTCGTTGCGCTACACCATTGAGCGCATCAAGGTGTGTAGCTACAAATTCTACCCACTTGCTGGATAATACTTCTGTGGACTTCATCAGAGCCTTATCAAGCTCTTCAATTGTCAAAGCAGGCTCTTCGATGATATTCTTTCCCTTCGACGCCTTAGCTTTATTTTTGGGCGAAGGCTTGGTAACTTCCTCCACTTCTGGAGACTTGCGCTTATCTAGGTGATTAGGGTCAAAAATTTTATTGACTTATTCTTCTTCTTTTTCATCAGCTCCATCATCACCACCATGGTCATCTCCGCTCTACTGTGACTCATCTTGTTCTTTGCTCTCTTCTGGTGGGTCACTCTGCGGCGCCTGACTAGGAACTGTGCCCACATCTGTCACTGGGGGGACTGGTATGTTGGGCCTTGTTCCTGCGTCCTTCATCCATTAAGCTGGCCACTACTGAACTACTGCGAGGATGTCATCCTGGGTCACCACGTATGGCAACTTCCAGCATGCATGTTTATCATCTGTGCGGGCCTGGATGAAGACATTGTGCATGTCAGCCTTGAAGTTGGCCACTCCATCATACTGAGAGAATATCTCATTATTGAGTCGCAGTGTTTTCAGGATCTCATATGAAATGTTCATCGCATAGAAGGTGAACACATAGTTTGTCATCTGCTGTAAGGCTTTATCCTGTGAAACCCAAAGAGATGCATACCTTGCTGCACTAGGCATCTCCGGAGGCACATCAACAAACTGTGCCTCGGTAGGCTCTCTCCATCCTACCAGTGCAATAAGCACTAACAACCATGAGTAATGGAAGGGTCTACCTTTCTCTTGCGCATCATGGATATCTTTGAGGAATTCCCTAGAAATGTACTCTGCCCATTTCTAACTGTAGCCTTCGGCACAGTTCACAGCAATACTGACAATTGGGGAAGGTACTTCATTCGGTCTGCACTTCTGCATTAATTTTCATGCTAGGAGCTTTGCGGCGAAGCGAATGTTTTGGTGCCGAATTGTCGAGGTTTGATACCCTCGCTTTCCTTTCGTCAGGCCAAAGCGGTCCTTCATGTGATACGCCAGCTTCGTATCCTCATGTTTTTCGACAAACTCAATCCCAATATTAGGCCCTTCCTTTGGCAAGCCTGTAATCCTATGAATCAGTTCTCCATCAATAGCTATTTTCTAGCTTCCTATCCATAGGTGCCCATCATGCACCAATGCCAATAGCTGCTTGACCACCACAGTAACCTGCGTGCTGCGACCGAAGTGGGGGATGTTTAGCATCTTCAACAAGCCAGCTTGATCCAAGCTAGCAGCCCACTATTTGACTTCCAGTAACATTGTTTTGGCCTCCGGATAATGGACAGAGTGCAAGTATTTCCCAAGTGCAAACTGTGGAAATTTCCCACGATCATTCGTATCGTGGTCTGCGTACTTGAGCCGGTCTATTTTTCCTATCATCGTTCTAACCAACTGCACACCCTGTGGTAGCGAAGGGGTGCGTAATGTGAACTTGAATATCCACTGAGGTGGTTGAACTCCTGGTCAAATAGGTGGAAGATATGGTGGATGCTGTGGTGCAACGTTCTCATCCTCACCAAAGTCTTCGAATTCTCCAGGAGGATTCATCACGGGATCCTCTGGTGTCTTTCTCGATGGCTTGTGTCTTTCTTCGTTCCGCTTAGAGAGAAATTTTGCCTTAAATTTCTTTCTAGTTGTTCGTGTCTGCATTGGCTGATTTAGCACTGGGGGAGTCTCTTCACAAGGTGCAGATGTAGGTGGGTTGCTCATAAGGTTCTGCAGACCCCTCTGTCTGAATTCTCTCAACAATTCCTGAACTTCGTGATCAGCTGACATGGACTCAGCTCAAGAAAAATGCGTAATGCAAAATTCATAGGTCTGGGTGTCTTCTTATAGAATCCAACAACCAAATCTACAATAATTATGCATTAAAGACACCAAATCTAACAGAGCGGCTGTAGATCTTGTTCAAACGGCGCTAGATTTCCCAAAATCTCATCATTATAGGCAGTTAATGCAGTTAACGTACCGACGCCGCCAAATGTGATTTTTTCCAACGGTCACATTTTAATCTTCAACACACCTTTCGTCTTCAGCACAACTACTAACTTCAGCTTCGCCATAATAAGAACCTTCGACACAGTACATACCTTCGACACATGCTGACACCAGTTTTGACAGAGCTTCGAGCTTCGAACCACGACATAATTTCTTCCACAACCTTTGACACTTCCAACAATCTGCCAAATCTTCTCTGAGAACAGCTTCATTATAGTCTAGTACCCAATTTCAACTGTTCTTGGTACTTAGACTCTTCTTCTTTCTATTACTTCTGATCAGGGGGGTACATGCTTGTCCCTGTACTTCTTTAATCTACTTCCATTCACCATGGAGGGCAAAATTTCTCCATTCAATTTAGCTAACTGAACTGAGCCACCATTGGTAACTTTCTGAACTATGTATGGTCCTTTCCAATGTGTCTTGAACTTACCTGGGAACTTCATGAATTTATTGTCATACAAGAGCACAAGATCACCATTCTGAAAATGCTTCTTCTTAATGTGTCTATCATGCCATGCTTTTTCTCTAGCTTTCTGTACTTGCTGCTGGAAACCTGCAATGAATCTGTCTTCTTCTAGTTCCAGTATCTTCACCAGCATTTTATTTAACACGGCTAGATCATCCATCTCTGTGAAGGCAGATATTATGAGGCTAGGAACAATGTAATCCATGGGCATAACTGCTTCTTGTCCATATACCAGCCTAAAGGGTGTATGGCCTGTCAACTTCTTGCAAGTGGTTCTATAAGCCCATAATACTGCTGGAATTCTAAGATCCCAATCATTTTTGTTAACATTGCAAACCTTCGTCAGGGCGTGCTCAAGGATCTTGTTAAAGGCTTCGACAGTTCCCTTTGCTTGAGGATGGTAGGCAGTACTCTTCTAATGATATACTTGAAATTATTTAGTCAATGCTTCAATAGTATTATTTAGAAAATGTGATCCTTGATCACTCATAAGAATTCTAGGACATCCAAACCTTGAAAAAATATTATCAAAGATGAACTTTGCAGCTGTAGCAGTGCTACAGTTCTTGACTGGTTGAGCTTCGGCCCAACGAGTAAGGTAATCAGTTGTTGTAATAATGTATCTTGCTCCAGATTTTTTTGCAGGGGGATTGATTGGTCCCACAAAATCAATAGCCCACTTGTCAAATGCTTGTAAAGTTACCTATGGAACCAGAGGCATCTCATCCCTCTTGGATGGTTTTCTTGTCCTTTGACAGATATCGTAGCTATGGCAATACTCTCTTGCATGCTTATGAATCGTAGGCCACCACAATCCAGCTGTCAGAATCTTCTCTGCCGTAGCTTTTTTTGCATAATGACCTGCTGCTGCTCCAGAATGTGCCTCAGCCAAAATCAATGGCTTTTCATGCTCCAAGACACATCTGCGTAGTATTTCATCTAGTCCCATCTTATATAGTTGTCTTGCTATCAAGGTAAAGTCAGTTTCTCTAACCACCAGCCGCTTCTTCTGCTGTGTTGTCATCTCAGAGGGTGCAAAACCTGTAGACAAGTACTGAACAATATCCTAAAAATAGTCATCAACCATCTGGATGGAAAACAACTTGGCACCAGGAATACCTTTGTCCAAACTAGTGGGTTCTTCTCCTGACTCGAGCCTCGACAAGTGGTTAGGCCCCAGGTTAAGTCTTCCTGGCTTAACTATGATCTCAAAGTCATACTCCTGAAACAAAATCAGCCATCTGCATATCCTTCCACCTAAAACAGGCTTGTTAACCAAATACTTCAAAGCAGAATGGTCAGTGAACATCTTAAAATGAGATCCTAACAAATAATGTCGAAATTTCTGCAAAGCATAAACCATAGCTAGACCTTCTCGTTCTGTCGTAGTATAATTCTTTTTTGCTGTGGACAATTTTCTACTTGCAAAAGAAAAAGGGTGATCAATATTACCTTCACCTGACTGAGCCAATACTACACCTAAATCAATGGAGGATGCATCGACATGAACATGAAACTCCTTATTCCAGTCATGGAATACTAAGATAGGGGCAGTTACCATCTTTTCTTTCAAAATGTCCAAGCTTTCGTGACATTCAGGTGTCCATTCAAAATTAATATCTTTCTTCAATTTCTTTTCCATAGGGGCTGTAATCTGAGCATATCCTTTAATGAATTTCCTGTAATATCCAGTATGATCAAGCGTAGTGTGAAGTTGCTTAATAGACTTCAGAGGTGGTAAGTTCACAATAATGGATATCTTTGCAGGATCCACCATCAATCCTTGCTTGCATACAATGTGACCTAGCAGAATTCCAAAAGGTGCACAAAAGATACACTTCTTCAGGTTCAATGAAATCTGATGCTGTCTACACTTGTCCAGCATAAGTCTTAAACTGACTATGTGATCTTTCAGTAAGCCAAAGATAGTCCAATCATCAAAGTAAACTTCCAAGAACTTATGAATAAATTCCTTAAATGCAGATATGACTACTCTGGAAAACATAGCAGGTCCATTCTTCAGGCCAAAGGGCATAACAGTATACTAAAAAGATCCTATTTCTGTAGCGAAGGTTTTTTTATGTCGATCCTCTGGAGCAATTCTAATCTGATGGTAACCTGAAAATCCATCAGTGAAAGAATACACTTCTTGACCTCCAACATTGTATAAAACTTCATCTATAAAGGGAGTAGGAAAAGGATCATGTATACAGGCATCATTCAGCTTCCTCAGATCAACATAGATTCTAATTTCTCCCTTGGTCTTCTTTTCTTGTACCACCATAGAGCTGACCCATTCGGACTCTTCGTCAGGCTCAATGATTCCTACAGTGAGCATCTTATCTAGCTCCATCCTGAATTTTTCTTTATACTTAGGATTCAACCTATAAGGGCACTGCTTCACAGGATTTGCATCATCTTTCAAAGGGATTTTTATCACTCTTATATCACCAAGGATACCTTTCATTTCTGAGAACTTCGTCAGAAATAAGTCCTGATACTCATGGAGGAGTTCAGTCACTTTGCTTAACATTTCTTCGTCCCAATAATCTCCAATGGTAGCGTACTTAGGGATTTCTTCTGATCCAATGTTTACTTTCCTTGTTTTCAAGGGCTGAGTTACTTCAGGTGATTCAACTGCTGGTCCATGTACTTCGCAATGTCCTTTTGACTCAGGAATATTAATGTTGCGAGGGTCATCGTCTTCATCAATGGCGAGGTTATAACATTCTACTGCATTATCTTCTTGTTCCTTCCAATCAAGTTGGTGCTCGACTATTTCTTTATCATCAAACACCTTAGTATGGATCACCCTAATAGCCGTGTCCAAAGCAAGGCAATCCTCATTAATAGAAAATGTGAGCACAAAACTATCAACAAGGCTAACCCAACTTACAGTACCATGGCGAAGCTCCACCTCCGCATACTAGTTCTTTGCTACAGGTTCCAGAGTGTGTACAAACCTATGTACCCATTCTTCACAAGGTACATGCTTCCATGCTTCATAACACTGCTCCAAATGTTCCTGAGGGCTAGTCTTACCATTAATTCTGCTTCATACCTCCTGAGGTTGATCCATGAATCTTAGGCGAAGAAACGTTTGACAAGCTCTCCAACTATGAATATTATTTTTATGACCATTCCACCATCTGGCAGCTGCGGCTCTGAATATTGAATCTAGAGTCTCCATTTTCTGTGAATTTGGTACTTGCTCTGAGAATTGTACAATAAAATCTTCTAAGTCTGTCAAGCCATCAAAAGTAGGTAAAATCTTTATCTGTGAGCCAAACCATCTGATAGACTTGGTAATTCTTACACATCGATGTCCATGTAGCTCATAAAGTCTATTCTACCAATTCTCTAGGCCTTCATCTGAATCATTCATGCAAGAGCTGTCACACTGCCAATCCATTATACCTTCAGTAGTAGGGTTAACATAGTCTCCTTCTTTAGCTGTGATGTTGTAAATATGATCCAAAACATCCCGATCTCCATCTCTGACTGGCTCTATATACCTTTCTCCTTGAGAAGGGTCCAACGGTACTATGAATCTCAATCCTTTTCCTTCAAAAGTCATCTGTCTGTTCTTAAGGTTGATTACTGCATAATTGTCTATTGCCCATTCAATTCCTAGCATTGATGGATAGGGGTTGCTATCATCAATTATTTCAATGACTTCAAAATCTGCTAAGGTACTGACTCCATCAATATCCATTGGTACACTAGGGAATCTTCCCAAGGGCACAATCTTCTGTTGATTGGCTAATCTTAGTTGTATAGGGGACCATTCAAGCGTAGGTCTTCCCATTTGTTCCCATGTATGCTTAGTTAGGACATTCACTTCTGATCCTAGGTCTAAAATGATATCAGTCATGTCATAATCTCCGATCTGAGCATGCAATCTCATTTCTCTTCTAGTCCTTCTAACTCTATTAACATTTTTTCCTCTATCAGAGCTTCACTGAGGTTTGCAAGACTGAATAAATTTCTGTAACTCATTCAAAGCATTCTAATTTCTTAATAGCTTCATACAACTCTGTAAAAATGATGTTAGTGTACTTACTTGATCCGGTGAAGCTTCTTGAAACTGTAACTACTGTTGATGTTGTTGTGTAGTTGCTACTTATGTTCTCGGACCAGCAAAGTCTTTTTTAGCTTCCATAAATGTTCCTTTTTCTCTTCCAACATCGAAGCCTGGAATTTTCTCTGGGGTCTTATAGACCCAAGCTTCGTCAAGCTGTTTCTCCTTATTCTGCACTTGCGTCGTAGCTCCACTCCTTGTAACAATGTTAACGGCTGGGACATGTCTTTTCTCTATAGAAATCATCTGAACATTCTAAGTAGGAGTGCCATTTCTTTCTTATATCTTGGCTATCAACTATGGGCATTGCTCAATGACATGATCAACTGCTCTGCAATATCGACATGTTGTAGTTGGGTTCTGATAGTTTCTAGCTACATGTCCTACCTGATTACAGTTATAGCAAATAACTTGGTCTCGACCTCTTCCAGGCATACCACCATGACCACGACCTCTGAAATTACCTCGACCTGATGTACTACCATGGTAACCATATCCATCATTGCTTTGTGCATGAGGTTGTACCCTATAAGCATCATAGGTTCGCTCTCTCATGAGGTCAAAGATGCGACATTCATCTTCATTGTGTCCAACTAACTTACTGAACTTGCAGTAGGGATTCTTAGGTACTTGAACATATCTCTACAGTAGGTAGCAATCTTCAGGTCGATGCTAGCCAGTTGTTCTATAGATCTCACAATATAGGACAGTAGGGTTAAACAGGTTCGGTGCACTAGTATTCAAATAATTTCTTAATGCAGGACACTGTTCTTTGTCATGACCTTCTGTCTTACATCATGTACACCAAAGCTCTTCTCGAATAGATTTCCATTTCTTCATGTCGCAAAGCTCCAAACCCATTTCTGCTAACTGTGCTTGTATTTGGGCTATTCCAGAATTATCTCCAACAGGATCTGTTTCAAGTTTCATAGCAATTTCCAATGCCTCTTGCTGATCAGCAACCTTCTGTTGAATAAGTGGAGTCTTGATATGAGTCAATAGTGCTGCGATGAACCATTATTTATGCTGTTATGGTCCAATAGTGAAACTAACTTGATCCAACAGAACCTTGAACCTCTGATCAAAGTCCCAAACTGATTCACCTCACTTCTACTGAATTTATTTTAGTTCAGTTATACACTGTGACTTTGATTTAGGATTCTTGAATTCTTTGATCATTGATTTTTTAATATCAGCCAAGATATAGTTCTGAGTACTGGAAAACTTCATAAACCAGGTCAAAGCTCAGTCTCGAAAAGAGGTGACCAGCTGCGCTCTTCTTGTATTTTGATCCATAATATTCTTAGCAGTCCAAACAGCTTCGCATAAGAACCAAAACTGCTCTGGATCCTCTGATCCAGTTCCTTTAAAGACTGGGAGCTTGATATCATCATTCATATGGGCCATAGTAGACTGACCTGCGACAGGATTACTCGGGCTAGGGTTACTTTCAGACTGCGATGAGTTCTCAGGGATAACAGATCTGCGCTATGGAGTTATAGGAGGGTTTCTAACAAAAGGGGTTTCTTTAGATTCAGATTCTTCAGGACTTATTGGGGTATAATCAGTATTCTATCCTAGGTTATAGAATCCAAAATTTCTCTTGTATCTTTTACCATTGCAAAGCAAACCACTTTGCTCATCGAAGTCACTTTCTCTTCCAAACATAGGTTAGTAGCAATAAATCTAGAAATCTGATTGGATAAGAAATATGCATTTCTCAACCAAGAGCATTTTAATTTTTAGACTTAATGAATTCAGGTACTTACCCCTTGGTCCTTTGAATAACTGTCTTTCTACTTCACTGAAAGAAGTATGTGTGTCAATGGCGAACTCCGTCACAAATGTGTCAAGGGTTCGCGTTATCGAGAAGTCAACAGCTCTTGATACCGTGTTGTTCACACTTTTCAATAGCTTAATTCTTTCTAGGGTCCAGGCAGGAGACTGATCTTCTTGGAAGTTTGTCTTTCTTTCTATCAACCTGGATAACCACTGGTGCAATTCTATGTGGATACTAGCAAAGAAAATTTCATAAATATCAGAAAAAACGTACCTTTGCAAGAAGTCGTCTGAGCTATGATGAGGATCCTTATTTTCTTGTTCAACAAATTTCAGATAAGTATCTTCAATCCAGTCAATGATTTCTTTTACTGAGGGCCTCCAAATCATATCCCTCCAGGTACGATGTAGATCCCTCTTGAAGTAGATACTGGTTCAACCAGCAACGGAACCAATTTGTTGGCGCTTAGGGCAGACTCCGGTTCTTATACTTTTATCTTCGTACCAACAAAGAGACCCACAATGTTGGCCCTTTTGGAAAAAACCTACGAACAGGTTGCAGTCTCACCTAAAACATCTATAGGGTGCCACAGAATCAGGTTTCTGCAGGCAAAAGTGGGATATTACTGTACCTTTAGCCTTAACAAAGAATAATCATACAATACAGAGCTTTGATATTCACTTAAATAGCTTCGCAGTTTAGATAAACAGACAGTTACTTTCTTAACCCTTAACTGGGAATTCACAGCGAATTTAATACTTAACAGTTTATCTTACTTTATCATTCATCTACTTATCAAATGCATAAAACATAACAGGAACAAAATAACAAGAACCACCACAACACAAGATATACATGGTTCACCCCCAGTGTGGGGCTACGTCCACAGAATTGCGTTTATATTCAAAACTTTACAAATGACACAGTTCTGATCTACGCACTCAGCTACAGATCTTCTCAACATAGTTCCGATCTCTGCACTCAGCTGCAGATCTTCTCAACAACCCAAAACTGCACACTTAGCTGTAGAACCTTTCTTCCAAAACCCTCTGCACACTCAGCTGCAGAGGTCATCCACGCACTCAGGTGGGACTTAACCTTTCTTCCAAAACCCCTCTGCACACTCAGCTGCAGAGGTCGTCCATGCACTCAGTTGGGACTTAACCTTAACCCCAAAATAGACCTTAGCTTCTTCGCATCAAATTATCATCATTCAAAAACCTACGAAAAAAAGCTCTTTTCTCCTTTACATAAGTGCCTATTTATACAAGTGCACTATTACAATACCATGGGCTTAAACCATGGGCTTAAAAACCATGGGCTTAAACCATGGGTTATTTACAAAAAGAGGGGTTCGACCCAACCTCGAAAACCCTAAGACTATTTTGGACTTCAACTTCGCTTACAAGCTTCGCACCAAAACCGCGGAGTTGCCAAAATTAAGGATCTTCAAGGTCCAAGCCCCAACACATACTATGTTTCTTTTATTGATGATTTTTCTAGAAAGACATGGGTCTACTTTATGAATAAAAAAGATGAAGTATTCAATAAGTTCAAGTAATTCAAAGCCTTGATCGAGAACCATACTGAAAAGAAGATCAAAACCATTCGATCAGATAATGGCGGAGAATTCACTTCGAATGAATTCAAAGAGCTATGCAAAGAATCAGGGATTAAGAGGGAGTTGTCCACTCCTTATAATCCACAACAGAATGGGATTGCGGAATGGAAGAATAGAACCATCATGGAAGCTGCAAGAGCAATGCTTCATGATCAAGATCTTCCTATGCATATTTGGGCTGAAGTTTCCAGAACAACAGTGTATGTACAGAACCGTACTCCACATAGAGTACTCAAGAACAAGACTCCTGAAGAAGTCTTCTCCGGCAAGAAACCAGAAGTCAGCCATCTTAGAATATTCGGCTGTCCTGTGTACATACACATTCCAAAGAGAAGAGAACAAAATTAGATCCTTCAAGAAAGAAGGACATATTTGTGGGATACTCTGAAAGCTCGAAGGCTTATAGAATCTATTTCCTAGGATACAAGAAGATTGACATCAGCAGGGATGTGACATTTGATAAAGACACAACTTACAACAAATCCAGAAAAATACCTGCTGAAGAACCTGAAGAAGCAGAAGTAGAAGCACCCAGAATTCATGATATAACCATGAATGGAGAAGCTCAAGAAGAAGATCGAGAATTTGAAGAACCAAAAAGACCTGTAGATCCACCTCTGGAGAAGAATCCTCATAAGAGGAAACCTGCTTGGGTACAAGAAGTTATCTAAGGTACAGAAAGATATGGGGTTCCAGAAGAGAATCATAGAGAAAGAAAGAGGACCAGATCCAATTCTGGGTATGTAGCTTTACTATGTGATTTC
This sequence comes from Pseudotsuga menziesii, assembly GCA_001517045.1. Classification (NCBI taxonomy): domain Eukaryota; kingdom Viridiplantae; phylum Streptophyta; class Pinopsida; order Pinales; family Pinaceae; genus Pseudotsuga; species Pseudotsuga menziesii. Next base: position 129,997 of record LPNX010421947.1, read on the forward strand.
ATTGATAAAGAACCTTCCAATTATGAAGAGGCGGAAGAACACAAAGAATGGAAGGATGCTATGATCGAATAATATCAATCGATCATGAAGAATGATGTTTGGGATGTTGTCCCAAGACCAGAAGGGAAGTCAGTTGTAACTTCCAAATGGATCTATAAGATCAAGCATGCTGCAGATGGTAGCATTGAAAAGTATAAAGCAATATTTGTAGCTCGGGGTTTCTCTCAGAAGGAAGGAATAGACTATGAAGAAACCTTTGCACCTGTAGCCAGATACACTTCCATCAGATCAGTACTTTCCCTGACTGCAGTGATGAAATGGAAGATACACCAGATGGATGTCAAGACTGCCTTCTTGAATGGTGTAGTGGAAGAGGAAGTGTATGTAGAACAACCAGTCGGTTTTGAGACACATAATAGAGTGTCTCATGTATGCATATTGAAGAAATCCCTGTATGGTTTGAAACAGGCACCCAGGACCTAGTATGGTAGAATTGATAGCTTTCTATCCAATTTGGGCTTTACCAAGAGTAAAGCAGATTCCAACCTTTACTATAAGATTGAGGATGGCAACCCAGTGATGCTTCTACTATATGTAGATGATCTATTTGTGACAGGTACGGATGCGTTGATTTCTGATACGAAGAGAAATATTGCTACTGAGTTCGAAATGAAGGACTTGGGGATGATGCATTACTTTCTAGGTATGGAGGTGTGGCAGAGTACAGATGGAATCTTCCTTGGACAAGGTAAGTATGCAGTAGAGACCCTGAAGAGGTTTGGGATGATGGACTGCAAGGATATGACCACACCTATGGCATCGAAGCTGAAGCTATTGAGTGATGCTTCATCAGAGTCGGTTGATGCTACGATGTATCGTCAGATGATTGGGTCAATGATGTACCTGACGAACACGAGACCAGAAATTTGCTTTGCTATGAACACCTTGAGCTAGTTCTTGACAGATCTGAGAAGTGTTCACTTGATTGATGCAAAGCATATTCTGAGGTACTTAAAGGGTACAGTTGATTATGGGCTCAAGTACGATGCGAATCAAAAGATTAACCTGGAAGGTTATGTTGATTCAGATTGGGCAGGCAGTGCCATCGACAGGAAAAGTACTTCAGGATGTTGCTTCAATTTGGAATCAGGTGTGATCTCTTTGTTGGGAAATAGGGAAGACCCGGGTTTAATCCTTTTATGTCACACCAACAAAAGACCCACTGTGTTGGCCCTTTCGGCAACAACCTGCGCATAGGTTGCAGTCTCACCCGAAATAGCAATGGGGTGCCACAGAATCAGGTTTCTACAAGCAGAGAGGGATATTACTGTACCTTAGCCTTTACTAAACTTATTAATCAACAATTACACAGCTTTGTCATTCACTTTTATACAACTTCGCAGATAGATAAACAACCGTGACTTGCTCAACCCACTACAGGGAATTCACAGCGAAGCTTGTTATTAGTAGTGATCTAAGTTATCAAATGTATACTATTATTAATGCATAAAAGACAACAGAAATAGAAACAACACAAGAAACTACAACACCAAATATAACATGGTTCACCCCCAGTGTAGGGGCTATGTCCACAAACTATGTTTTATTCAACTTTCTAGAAAACCACAGTTTGATCTGCGCACTCAGCTGCAGATCCTTTTAATCCTTAACATCCACACAAACAGCAGCAGGCCTCTGCGCACACAGCTGCAGATCTTTCTCAATCTTCTTACAAAACCCTCTGCGCACACAGCTGCAGAGGTCGTCCACGCACACAGCTGGGACTTAACCTTTCCTTACAAAATCAGCCTTAGCTTTGCCTTAATCTTTCTTACATCATAAAACCTAACCTTTCTTATTTACACAAGTTCCTATTTATAACACACTATTTACAAAACCATGGCTTCAAACCATGGGCACCCTAAAACCCTAAACCCTAGATTTAAACCATGGGTTTATTACAAAAAGGGGTTTTGACTTACCCCGACACCCCTAAGACTATTTTGAGCCGTAACTCCGCTTACAAACAACCACAGAGTTACCAAAACTAATAATCCTTAGGGTACTCGTCCCAACAGGCCCCTAAGACTCACTAGTGGCCCGTCCCGGGACACTCTGTGAGGACTCTGGTGGGAGAATCTTCTGTGCGAGAGTCTGGAAGCGACTGGTGAGGTTGTGTAGTATATCATCAGTGGCTTTCTCCTTTTCCACTAATTCCTGTAATACTGAGGATGATTCTGTGTCAGCCCGTTCTTGCGCAAAAGTGTCATAGGTCTTCAAAAGATTGAGCTGGCTCTCTGCAGTATTGCTCAATTCTAATGCTTCATCAACCAGGGGCTGTAACGCATTTTCCAGCAGCGTTACCTTCGTTCTACAGGACTCTATTTCCTGCTGAAGTTCCTTGCTGCGCTTCACTTTATCCATCTTCTACATAGGTGGCAGCGTCTTGATTTCTACTCTGACTGCATCTAATTCATCCTGGCGCAACTTGATGGTTTCCTGGATCTTACCTACATCTGGATGGTCCTGTAGGTTCGCCCATGCTTCTATGCTGTCTTCCATCAGTTTTGCGACGCTGGCCACATTATCTGATATTTTTGCTGCTGAAGCCTTGATGTCCTAATGGCGCTGTTCTCGGACCTCTGGTGGAGTCTCAGGAGGGATGCACAGTTGAAGTTCTGTGATCTGGTGCTGGTGTTCTGTCTTCATCCTTTCAATCTCCCTATGAGACTGCTGGGCATAGTATCTCAGCTTAGCGATTCTATGCTCTGGTTCATCTGCTCCCTGTATGTCAGAGTCAGAAAGACTCCGACATGCCTCGTCCAGTGCTCGCATCAGCGTAGTTGTTTTATGTTCAGCCGCTTTCTTCTGTTGTGCTACTTCTTCTAGGTGTGCTGCAAAGGTTTTGTTTTGTTTGATGGTGTCTTCCAATTGGAGTTGGGACAATTGGTCTCGTGCATGCATCTCCTTTGTAATAGTGAGCTGGCAGAGGTGTAATTCTGACATGGACCTCACTGCCCCTGGCATGCCTGGGTTTAACTCTACAAACTGGGCTTCAGTGGGTTCTTTCCACCCAACTAAAGCAATAAGGATTAAAATCCAGGAATAATGAAAAGGTCTACCTTTTTCCTGTGCGTTGCGGGCATCCTCCAGGAACTCCTTTGCAAGATATTCGACCCAATTATAAGTATACCCCTCAGCGCAGTTCATAGCAATCCGGATAACCGGAGCAGGTACTTCAGTTGGCCTGCATTTTCGTATGAGTTTGCAGGCTAAGAGTTCAGCTGCAAAGCGAATGGGCTGCTCCTGAATCACGGAAGTGTGATACCCCCGTTTCCCCTTTGTCAGGCCAAACTGCTCTTTCATGGTTTGCGCGAGCTTTGTATCGTCATGTTTGGACGGAAATTCGGTTCCCGGATCAGGTCCTGCCATTGGTAAACCTATGATCTTATGGATGAGTGCGGCGTCAATAGGAATTTGCTGGTCCCCTATCCATAAATAGTCGTCATGCACTAACACTAGTAACTGTTTGGCCACTACGGTCACATGTATGCCTCGACCGAAATGGGGAATATCAAGCATCTTGAGTAGGCCAGCTTTTTCTAGGCCCGCAGCCCATGGTTGCACTTCTAGTAGTGTGACCTTATGATCTGGGTACCTGAAGCGGTGCAAGTATTCTGCTGGTTCAAACTGGGGAAACTTGCCATGGTCATTTGTGTCGTGATCGCTGTACTTAAGCCGATCGATCTTCCCTGTCATGCTTTCGATCAGCTGAACTCCTTGTGGCAGGGAGGGTGTGGTTAATGTGAATTGCTTTGTTCGACGGGGTAACGTGGCACCTGGGTGAACAGGTTGTAGATATGGTGGCCGCGGTGGTGCAATATTATCCCTACCCCCGGCCGGGACCTGTGCTGAACCGGTGGGATCCATAGGATGATCTGATGGTGTTTGCCCTGTTTTCCTCTGTCGGTCTTGGTTTCACTTGGAGCGAACTTCAGTTCTGATCTTTTTCCTGGAAGACCATGTCTGCATCGGCCGTGGTGGTGCTGGGGAATCTTCTTCACAGGGAGCAAGGGTAGGCAGTCGATTAGAGCAGCTTATCAGACCCTCTTGCTTGAATTCTCTGACCAAATCATCAATCTCTCGTTCTATTGTCATGGGCTCACTTGTAAATCTTGAAGAAATGTAGAATTCAATTTTCCCTAACTTAGGCATCTTCTTATACACACCATCAATCAAATCGGGCAGGACGGTGCATTGAAGGCACCAAATATGACGAAAATCTTGTCCAAGTGGAGCTCGATTTCTGATACTAGCCTTAGTACATGCATTTAAGGCAATTAAAACACTACCGCCGCCAAATTGGCTGCTTCCCAACGGTCGAATTTGAAGCCTCGCTGTGTTTGTGGACTTCGACAGAATCCGGGTGTGAGCTTCGTGACAACCAGCACCCTCGACACAGTAATGCCCTTCGACCCGTCCTGGGAATGCCGGCGACAGGACTGTTAGGTTTGATGAGCTGGCTTCTTGGTTTGGCCCCTTGGTTTGGTATTCAATTCCATGTCGGAGCACAGCCTCCATATACCATTTTTGTGCTAGAGGTTCCAAGGTGTGTACGAACTTATGCACCCACTCTTTGCGAGGGATGGTGTCCCATGCTGCATAACTGTGCCTCAAATGTTTCTGAGGGATATTCTGCCCAATGAACTTACATCGCGCTGCTTGGAATTGGGTTATGAAGCTGAGGCGCAGAAATTTCTGGCTGGCTTCCCAACTGGGAGTAGACTTGTTGTTATCAGTCTGCCTTGCTGCTGTAGCTCCTAATGCTGTCTCTAGATTCTGCATTCTCTGTGACTGAGGTGCTTGTACAATAAATTCTCCAGGGTCGGTCAACCCATCATAGGTAGGCAACTCTTTGGGCTGCGCACTAAGGTATCTAAGAGACTTAGTGAGTTGCGTGCACCTATGGTCATGTAGCTCGTACAGCCGATTCTACCAATTCTCTAGACCATCGTCTGAATCAGACATGCAGGAGCTATCACATTTCCAATCTAGTACGTCATCGGCATCAGGCTCGACATAATCTACTTCTTGGGTTGTAATGTTGTAGATCTGGTCTAGAGTATCCTGCTCCCCTTCGTCTCTGATCGGTTCTGTATATCTTTCTCCTTGGGATGGGTCGAGAGGTATGATAATGCGCAGACCATTTCCTTCGAAGGTCATCTATCTCCTCTTAAGGTTGATGATTGCAGCATTTTCCATGGCCCACTCGATTCCCAACAAGGCCAGATAAGGGTTGCTGTCATCAATGATCTCAATAACTTCAAAATCCGCTAGAGTGCTTACCCCATCAAGATCTATGGGAACATTAAGAAGTCTCCCTAGGGGCACAATCTTTTGCTGGTTAGCTAATCTCAGTTGTATAGGTGACCAATCCAAGGAAGGTTTTCCCATTTGTCCCCAAGTCTGCTTGGGTAGGACATTAACTTCTGATCCAAGATCCAAAATGACATCAGTCATATCATATTCCCCTATCTGAACATTCAATCTCATTTCCCTCCCCGTTCTGTGGACACAACTAATAGTTTTCTCCTGATCAACTCCTCTCTGAGGGTCTGTGACAGCAAGAACTTTTTGCAGTTCTTTTAAAGCATTCTGATTCCACAAGAGTTTCATACAACTCTGTAAAAAGGAGGAGAGTGTACTTACTTTATTCGGTGAAGCATCTTGCGGCTGCGAGGCCTGCGGAGGTTGCCGCGCAGGTACTTCAGGTGTGCAAGGGTCAACAATATCGCACTGGGCCACCTTGACTGGTGCTTGGTCTTGCACAGTATTAAGTGCTGGGACTTGCGCGGAGGCCTTATGCACGCACACCTCGACAGGTTGTTTCTACGAATGCTGAATGTGTGTCGTGGCTCCACTCCGGGTGACCACATTGATGGCTGCGGTAGGTCTCTGCTCAACAGAAATCAATTGAATATTCTGGATAGGGCCACTGTTGTTTTCTTGAATCTTTGCTATGAGCTGGAGGCACTGTTCAATCACGTGGTCTACTGCGTGGAAATACCGACAAGTTGTGGTGGGGTTTTGACAGTCGCGAGCCAAATGGCCAGCTTGGTTACAATTGTAACACACCACCGGGCCTCTTCCTCTTCTGGGCATACCACCATGGCCGCGACCTACAAAGGCACCTCTTCTAGAGGCACCACCGCGGTAACCATAGCTGTCATTATTCTGGGCTTCATTTTGCACTCGGTAGATGTCAGAGATGCACTCTCGTATGAGTTCATAGCTACGACACTCCTCTTCATTATGCCCTACTGACTTACAGAACTTGCAGTAGGGGTTCTTGGGAACTTGAACATATCACTGAAGAAGATGGCAGTTTTCAGGGTGATGTTGGCCAGTGGTTCGACAAATCTCACAATATAGAACACCGGGATTGAATTGGTTGGGCACACCCATATTTAAGTAGGTTCTGACCCCAGGGCACTGGTCCCTATCGTGACCTTCTGTCCGGCATTGCATACACCAGACCTCCTCTCGACTGGTTTTATCCTTTTTCATATCGCGAAGCTCTAGGGCCATGGCTGCTAGTTGCGCTTGGATTTGAGCAAGACCGAAATCAGCTCCGACGGGGGCGGTTTCTAGCTTCATTGCAATTTCCAGGGCTTCTTGCTGGTTAGCAACCTTCTGTTGCATGAGGAGAGTTCAGATATGTGGTAATAATGCTGCGATAAACCATTCCTTATGCTACACAGGACTAATGGTAAAGCTGACTTGGTCTAGTAGAACTTTGAATCTCTGATCAAAGTCCCACACGGATTCACCACGCCGCTGCTGAATCTCTTTGAGCTCAGTGATGCTCTGCGATTCTAATTTAGGCTTCTTAAATTCTTTGGTGATGGCTACCTTAATCTCGTCTAAAGTAGGGGTCTGAGTACTGGAGAATTTCATGAACCATGTCAAAGCCCGATCCCGGAAAGAAGTAATGAGCTGCGTGGTTCTCACATCTAGGTTTGTAATGTTCTTCACATTCCATACTGCTTCACATAAAAACCAGAATTGTTCGGGGTCCTCTGAGCCTATGCCTTTGAATATGGGGAGCTTAATGTCATCAATCAGGTGGGCCATGGCGGTTCTGGGAGGGGGACAGGACGTTGATGGGGAGGGATTTACAGGGACAGACTGGCCTGTGGCCGGAATAGTTGGACTTGGTTGACTGTCAGACTGCGACGTAATTTCAGGGGTAACAGAGCTTCGCTGCGGGGTGACAGGAGGGTTTCCAAGCAAAGGGGTTTCTTCAGAGCCTGACTCTTCAGAATTTATGGGGGAAGACGTGGTAGCCTGACCTAAGGAATAGGAGTCAAAATCTCTTTTGTACCTTTTTCCACTTCGCAGCAAACCACTTTGCTCGTCGAAGGGATTATCACTTGCAAACATATGTTAGTACGACTAAGCTAGTAGTCTGATTCAAACCACAATATACCCTTTTCAGCCAATAGTATTTTAATCCGCAAGCTTAATGAATTCAAAAAATTACCACGGGGACCTTTGAAGAACGCCCGTTCAGCTTCGCTGAAGGAGATACTTGTGTAAATGGCAAACTCTGTCACGAAAGCTTCCAATGTGCGTGTCGTCCAGAAATCAACAGCGCGGGATACCTCGTTGTTCACGTGTTGCACAAGATTGACCCTTATGGGGGTCCATGTGGGAACCCGTCAAGCTTGGCAAGTCGTCCTTCCTTCTGTTAACCTAGACAACCACTGGTGAAACTCTATGTGGATACTACCAAAGAAAATTTCATAAGCATCACAAAAAACATACCTTTGTAAAAAGTCACGTGCGCTACAACGCGGATCTGTGTTCTCTTGGTGGGAGAATTCCAGATAAGTCGCAGCAAACCAGTCACCGATTTCCGTCACAGAGGGCCTCCAGAACATAGCCCTCGAGGTACGATGTAAACCCCTCTTGAGCAGATACTGAGTTCAACTGGCAACGGAACCAATTTTTTGGGCAATAGGGCAGACCCGGGTTTAATCCTTTTATGTCGCACAAAAAAAAGACCCACTGTGTTGGCCCTTTCGGCAACAACCTGCGCACAGGTTGCAGTCTCACTCGAAACAGCAATGGGGTGTCGCAGAATCAGGTTTCTGCAAGCAGAGAGGGATATTACTGTACCTTAGCCTTTACTAAACTTATTAATCAACAATTACACAGCTTTGTCATTCACTTTTATACAACTTCGCAGATAGATAAACAACCGTGACTTGCTCAACCCACTATAGGGAATTCACAGCGAAGCTTGTTATTAGCAGTGATCTAAGTTATCAAATGTATACCGTTATTAATGCATGAAAGACAACAGAAATAGAAACAACACAAGAAACCACAACACCAAATATAACGTGGTTCACCCCCAGTGTAGGGGCTACGTCCACAAACTGTGTTTTATTCAACTTGCTACAAAACCACATTTTGATCTGCGCACTCAGCTGCAGATCCCTTTAATCCTTAACAGCCGCACACACAGTAGCAGGCCTCTACGCACACAGCTGCAGATCTTTCTCAATCTTCTTACAAAACCCTCTGTGCACATAGCTGCAGAGGTCGTCCACACACACAGCTGGGACTTAGCCTTTCCTTACAAAATCAGCCTTAGCTTCGCCTTAATCTTTCTTACATCATAAAACCTAACCTTTCTTATTTACACAAGTGCCTATTTATAACGCACTATTTACAAAACCATGGCTTCAAACCATGGGCACCCAAAAACCCTAAACCCTGGATTTAAACCATGGGTTTATTACAAAAAGGGGTTTTGACTTACCCCGACACCCCTAAGACTATTTTGACCCATAACTCCACTTACAAACAACCACAGAGTTACCAAAACTAATAATCCTTACGGTACTCGTCCCAACACTCTTGGTTTAGCAGGAAGCAATCTTGTGTGGCACTGAGTACAGCTGAAGCAGAGTATGTCACAGCTTGTTCAGCTAGTTGTGAGGTAGTATGGCTACGGAATCTACTTTATGATATATTTGATCTCCAGTTGGATGCTACTTGTATACATTGTGACAACTAGAGTTGTGTAAAGTTGTCAGAGAATCCAGTGTTCCATGACAAGTTGAAGCATAACGATATCAAGTATCACTATATCAAGGATATGGTGCAGAGGGGAGCAGTGAAGCTACAGTATGTTACAATGGAGGAACAGATAGCCGATGTATTGACGAAGCCATTGGCTAGGCTGAAGTTCGAGTACTTCAGGGAGAAGCTTGGTGTTATCCAGATCAAGGTTTCCTCCAAGAGAAAGTGATGAGACCCATAGCCATTCTAACATGGTGAGAGGATTGGTTCCTTCCATGGTCAGATGTAAGGGCTGAGCCATTCTATCATGGTGAGAGGATTGGTTCCTTCCATGTCAGATATAAGTGTTGGCCATTCTGTCGAGTAGGATAGATGTAAGGGAAATTGCCATTCTAGGAATGGAGGCACCTGGTCAATTACTAGGAACACTCAGTATAGGACTGAGTAGCCATTCTGATGTGACAGAGGGATGTGTTCCCACTTGATTAGATGTAAGGGATGAACCATTTTGTCATGGCTAAAGGATTAAGTTCCTTCCATGTCATATGTGAGTGTTGGCCATTCTGACGAGTAGGTCAGATGTAAGGGCAACTGCCATTCTCTCGGAGAATGGAGGCACTTGGTCAGTTACCAGGTAGCTCAGTTGAGGACTGGGGGCCATTCTGATATGATTGTTGGGATGTGTTCCCTCATGATCAGATATGAGTGCATAGCCCTTCCATCAGTAATGGGATGTGTTCCCTCACTGGGTGGATTTAAGTGCAGAGCCCTTCCATCAGTAATGGGATGTGTTCCCTCACCCGGTGGATGTAAGTGCAGAGCCCTTCCATCAGTAATGGGATGTGTTCCCTCACTGGGTGGATGTAAGTGCAGAGCCCTTCCATCAGTAATGGGATGTGTT
>LPNX010421947.1:143079-154394 GCA_001517045.1 Pseudotsuga menziesii
TATAGACAGTTGTTAATAAATAGTGCAATTTTAATATAGGACCATGCCCTTCAAATTTGATCCCTGCATCCATTGATGCCATTGGTCCAATATTGATATATTCGACATCGATATGTGGTCAAATAGATGACCAGTCACAACATTTGTTGTCAACAATCATGGTAATTGAGTTGGATCCACTGTGCATTTTTCATATTCCCTTTGCATTGCCAGATCTAGTTGTTTTTTGGATGCATATCCCTATGTCCTTTGGCTTAGGCAATGATATGATTTGTTGTGGGTGGAATATTTTGTTTAGAAACAGTCTCCAAATAGCATGGAGGGGAAGAGGAACTATAGTTCATAGGAATAGTTGGCGGAGAGCAAGGTTTTGGGGCACATTTGAGGCCATTGAATCCGTGAATTTTCTAGAGCATTCTCCCTTCAAGGTATGGCTGGATAACACTCTCCATGATCTATGAAATATCTACATGATCTATGTTGTGGACACCATATGTTTGATGAAATTCCTGAAAACCTCACTGCTTTATATTGAAGTTGTAAAATACTAATATTCATATTTTAAAACACTTACCAGTCTATACTTCCTGTTATAACTTGAAATCTATCTTTAGCCTGAGCTTGCTCCAATCATGACATCATCTACGACCTTTGTTTTCTTAACATAGAGCTACCATTCCTCCATAACCATGTTCATAGATTCATCCCTTAATTTGGATGAGGCATACTCAACGAGATATACTCTACATATTATGGATGAGTCCTATGAGAAACCATATGGGTTTCCTCTGTCAATTGGGAACTTCTATTAACAAATTGGTCAAATCTGATCTAATTTTCTTATGATCAAATCTATCTTGTTCTCACTCCTTTAAAAATTTTCTCAGATTATAATTTCAGAGTGTAAGTTGTTATAGGGAATTTGGAATCCTGTGTATAGATCTCGTTCAATCCTTCAAACTGATGGAAACCCAAAATTTCTATAACATAGCGCGTTATATTAGAACCCTGCATGGAAGCTCAATTCCAATGACGGGATTTCATTTAAATAAACTGAAGCAATCAATTTGACCTTGTTAATTCGACCATCTTAATTTGATTCTTAGTGCAATTTGTCTGGTGATACCTGAGAATCACACAAAGTGACATATCCCATGAGAATGAAGACATCCCATGATTTGATTCTCAGTGCAGTTTGTCTAGTGATACCTGAGAATCACCCAAAGTGACATATCCCATGAGAATGAAGACCCTGTGAGAAGTTACACATCCCATGATTTGATTCTCAGTGAAATTTGTATGGTTATACCTGAGAATCACCTAAAGTGACATATCTCATGAGTAGAATAATGACTATGGGAAGTTTCCATTTTAAAATAACAATTTCACAAAAAAAAAAACAGTAATCAAGAGCATCCTTCAACTCTTTTGAATCGATTGCAAGTAGGGTTCATTGATCTTATTGAACGAGAGTGTTGAAAGCATGGAACTACGTTTGAGCACTGAGCTTTGCCAGCTCAAAATCCATCAAATTATCCAGTTAAAATAAACCAAAATTTTAGTTATGAAATGATAAACTAAAAACGACATAGATGGGTGAGTTGAGTTTTGAAATGATAAACTAAAAAATACATAGATGGGTGAGTTGTAAGAAATGGGTGTGTGTTCCATTTAAAGGAAAAAAACATAAGCAAAATCAGAAAACATTTAAACTGAATTATGAAGGTCATTTCACAAAAATGTTACAAATGATATACGTAATCATGTGAAATAGCATTATAAAAATCGCTACAAGGAAAAGTACAAAATAATGGGCAGCATGACATAGGCATCTGACGGTATGCGTGTGCAAGTTCTGTGTCATGACAATGTAGCAATCAACGTTCCCACAAATGATTTTTTGATAAAACATTTCTGTGAAGATGAGAGAGAGAGGACTCTTCTCATAATAGAAAAGAAAACGAGCTTCAACTACGTTGAAGCGGCCTCCAGATTCGATCCGTGTTCTCTTTGCCCATTTCTCTACGTCTTTTTGTTTATGTATATAGGAAATAGTTTGTAATTTTAGTAAGACTAAGAAATATACTTTTAATGAGCCTCACTATGAAAGAACTGATGAAGCATCCACAAAGAGATTCGAGCTAGGGTCTAACGTTCTAAGTTCCTCATTCATTTCTCTTTCAATCTCGTCTGAAAGGAAAGGAGGCCTACAGAGAGGAAAATTCCTCTGGTCATGATCAAGCCATTTATCTAAACAACCTCTGTGAAAGATATGGATACAATTCGTCACCCTCCAGATCTCTTCATATTTCTCCATGGTGTTTAAGAAAATGACACACATAACATCCTCATCCTCTGCCCCTTTTCCAAAACACTGAACTCCACGACTGGAAACCGCTCATGAATCCTTTGTGCAGAAACTAAAGAGGCGACCTCAAACCATGGATTAGCTTCATCTTCCTAGTAGGAGGTCTTAGTTTTGAGAAACTCTCTAAAACCCACTAGTTGGAGAATCCAGCAGACAATGCTTCTGATATAGCACAACAGATAAGCTACATTAAGGACAGATTCAGAATGAGAAGATCTGAATACCCAACAGGAAATCCCATGGTGGATGAAGTAAAGGCAAGAGCAGGCCTAAATCAATGAAACAAATATTCTATTGAAAACGATGAACTTTTTCCTACAACCGTGACTAACTGTCCCAACTAGAGGCAACAATTTATCTTCGCAGAGGAGCAGAGACAAAGAGACCTAGTTGCTGAAAAATATATGATTTTTTTGCAGACAAGAGCAAGTTGAGGTCACATAATTGAGATGCAATCCGATAAGAAACCTTAGTTCTGGTGCTCAGATTAAACAAAACTAATAAACCCTCTTCTAGTAATCTCAGTTATGTGCTCAGATTAAACAAAACTAATAAACCCTCTTCTAGTACATGTCCTATTTCTGATTACACACAGAGATGGTCTCATTTTGCACAAAGAATAAAGTTGAGGAAAACAAAATTGAAATCTGTAGCTTATGGTTCTTTTTAAATATTAAAAAATCTCATTTTATTATACCAATAAATCTTTCTTGTTCTACAATATTTGCAATCTAGTTTCTAGAAAACACCTTCCTCTTTATGATCTTTCTTAGGCTACATAAAATCCACTGCCGGGTATTATTTTTTTTGGATACCGAGTTGTGGGAATCTGAAATTAAGTTATATACTCTAAGATAACCAACTATGGATGAGGTTATGTGTTTTTTTTATTTTTCTTCATGTATTTTTCAAATCATGTCTATGTTTTTGTACTACGATGGCAACTTACAATGGATGCTAACAATTGTCCTTGTTGTGAAAATATCTAGTGCTTGGCTTGTCCTTCCTATTCTAGTAAGTTTATGTTACCCAGTTTCAATGACTGGGATTCATTTGTTTTCCTTATGGTGTTTGTTTATATACTTCTATTCATATAAACAACTCATGTTTTAATCCTTGTGCTTACCATGAATCAAAGAAATTGTATATTTATGATTTTCAAAATCTCTGAACAATTGGTGTACTAGGCATGTTAAATGTACCATAAAACAATTACTTTATTGGGCCCGTTATACATATCCTATTACTAGTTGGTCTATCAGGACTGTTATAAATACCATACAACTAGTTGGTCTATTAGGCATGTTATATGTACCGTACAACTAGTTGGTCTATTGAACCTGTTATATATACCATATAATCAGTTGGTTTACTAGGCCTGTTATACATACCATATGGTAAGTTGGTTTAATGGGCATGTTATTTGTACCATATAAACCAGCCTAGATCCAAATCCTAGGCTCTATCAAGCGCCAAGAGTGATTTTGGAAAGAAAGATGACTGTGTTCATATTGCTATTAGGTTTTCAAAATAGATATGGTAGATAATGGAGAATTAACGAGAGTTCTGTAGGTAATCATTTGTATAGAATCTAAACGTAGAAGAGGCAGAATAGCATCTTTCTGTGAAGGTGTGAATCTTGAAAAATGACCATTTGAAGGAGACAATTGCTTGGAAATTGTATCAAAACTAGGCTTGACTAGTATTAAAGGTGTTACACATTCTGTAATCTGTGTAATCTGTCTTTTACTTGGTTTTGATTAAACCACATCACACACATAATCTCGATCTCATGCAATAGGTAGGCAATGATCCACATTATTATCAGCTTACCCCTCAGTCTCTCAATCTTGAACTTGTGTTGTTAATGTTAAGGTCATTCATTCAAGGGGTGAGGAGGGAGGAGGAAGAGCACGAGGATAAGGGGGGTGTAGGTCCGTCAGACAAAGGAGATATTTTATGGAAAAAATAAGATCCCATCCCATAACAAGGACTATTTTTTAGATGACCACCATGCTCAGACTAACAAGGAGGGAAACCCTAAAGAAAACAATGAAAATCACAAGGACTTGGCTCAACTTGCCCAAATGAATGCCAATGCCAATGGGACTGGGCACAATTGGGGGAATAACAATAGTGACAATGATGATTTGGATATTTTAGTTAATGATGATCAACATAAACATTAGCAACATCATCACCAGGTGGATCAGCAGGAGATAAGTGGGAATGTCGGTAGTAGAGATGATGATGATCTAGGGATGGTAACGGTAACGAGGATGAGAAAAAACCTATCACGATAGCGGATACAGACTATGGTGACAAAGGGATGCAATTGATGTTAGAAGGAGAAAATTCACTATCAGCTCCTCTTGTCCCCCTCCTAGCAGAGACGATCGTGGTGTTGGAATCTCAACACTCAATTCACATTATTCCCAATTTAAGGTTGGCTTTTTCCGCATGTCTCCATGTTTCTCTTTCCATATTTTCACTCAATTCAGAAACATACTCCCATTCCATAAAGAAAAATGAATTTAAACTATTATGAATTTAGACATATTTCATAGATCCCAAAGAGGTTGTTGTTTGGAATTCTTGTTCGAAGTAGCTTTCCATAAAGGTGGCTCATAATTCTGCTCACACCACTAGTGGTGTAAAGAAACCGCATAGATACCATCCCAGAACTGTCGCTCTTCATGAATTTTGAAAATAACAAAAAAGACTCAAGCTTCTTATCCAAAATATGACTTTTCAGAGACTGGTTTGAAAAATTGCATAGGATTTCAACACGGATCTGCGTTTCTAGAGCCATGTTGTCTTAGCATTGCAAGAGGTTGATGAGTCTTACCTTGTGGGGGGTATTTGAGGATACAAACTAGTGCGCCATTCATGTTACTATCATGCCAAAAGATATACAATTGGTGCTTTTCAATGACTTAGGTTTCAGAGGAAGCTTAGGCCCTTTACCCTAGGAATAGTTTTCTATTGTCTTATAATCAAAGGCTATTTATGAAGTACTTCAGCAAATTATGTTGATTGGTAGCTAAGGGAAAGAAATAGAGGGTAAGAGAATTTAATTTCTGGATTTAGAAGAAGTAACCTCTCACTTCAGCATTCATGTTCCTAAGTACACATTGGAGTCCATTCAACTCAATTTCAACTGCTTCTGCATGGCCTCCACCTTTGATTTCTATCAAAGAAGCTGACAAATTTCCCACTTTTAGTTGGAAATATTTTGGCAGTCTTGTTTCCACTATCAAGGATTTGGATTAACACCATTTCCTGATGCCTTTGGGGGTGCCATTTATCTTATATGAGAAAACGTTTTGGGAAGAGTAGCTACTATTTTTGAAGGTGGGTGAGTAAATATGGTTGTGCTCACTTTAAAACGTTATAGCCATGCTTGGATTCACGCTAAAGTGAGTGACTGAGGCACTGTCACTAAATGCACTTCCTTTTAATTATCGAGTGTGATTATCTTCATGTCTCTAACTAACCAGCCAAATACTTTGCTTGATATGAAACACATTTACCAAAGAGATATCCAATATTTGGCAGCTGAATCATAACTGCCCAAGCTAAGCACAGATTTTCATTGCTTTCACCACAAGGTTCTCATCTTTCTCCATCAAATCTTACTGTAATTATTTAATTTGGCTGATTTTAAATTCTCTTGTTGACTAGGAAATACACGAGTTTGTTTAAATTTCCTAAACGTGATAGACACTAGCCTTTTCAAACAAGTCAATGATGTGATTAGTCTCCGGTATCTCGTCCTTCAATTATAAGTGGCAGTTATTTCAGTTCATTTTAACCACATTTGTTAAGGATTGAAATAACTCCATTTCTCAAATTTGTAATTCAACATTTTCTATACTTAATAAATCTTAGGATCACATAGTACTATGCAAAGAGTAAAATGTTAATGACTCATAAATGTCGAAAACATTCCTTGAGATCACTTGAGATTAGCACATTGTGGTGAAACATTAATCCTTCAAACATTATTGTAATAAAAACAAATACCAAATCAATTCCAATCTTGTATCATTAGTAAGTGTCAAAAGTTTTTGAGGGTCAAGTTCTGATATAAATTTTCTAAGTGTCAAAATCATACACAACAATCATTTCTAGCTCTGTACAAGTCCTATTTTTTCTTGAAAATAAAGGTATTTATGAACTGAGGTTTCTTACAATCATTTTTCCAAGTTTTAACATCATTATATAGTGTGTTGATGACCTAAAATTACAGCAGTACCCTCTTATTGTATATATAGTGTGTTGATGACTTAAAATTACATCAGTACCCTCTTATTGTAATATGGTGTAAAGAATGGTTATTTTGCTTGAATATCATTGTATTCTCATTTAAGGATGTGTCTTCATGTCCACTTATCATGACTCTCTCAATGGAGTATGATTAAATATCGAACCTTAATCTTAATGGAGTATGATTAAATATCAAACCTTAAACAAACATAATGTTTGCTAGGGAATAGTGATTTTTGCAATCCCATTAAGCCAATTTCTTGAGTTTTGTTCAAAATTCTTGCTTGATCATATCTTGTGAACTTATACAATCTATCATCCTTTGTTGACCATTAGATACTCAAAGTTGTGTATTGATTCTCTTTACCATTATAGAGGACTTTGTAAGTTAGATTTCCAAATTCTTAAAGGGTGCTAGCTCAATGGAAGAGTGCCCGCCTTACAAGCAGGAGGTTGGTGGTTCGATTCCTCCATGCCCTAATGATATTATAATATCGGTTAGAAACAACTAAATTAGTAACCAAAAAATAAGAGATAAGTGACCAAACAATGAGAGATAAGTGAGCAAACAAAAATGACCAAAATTCGTATATAAAATTACTAAAAATGACTAAATTAGTGACCAAAAAATGAGAGATGCGAAACTAGGAATTAAAAAGGATGCAACACGTGGCTCTAATGATAAATCCNTTCATATATAAAATTACTAAAAATGACTAAATTAGTGACCAAAAAATGAGAGATGCGAAACTAGGAATTAAAAAGGATGCAACACGTGGCTCTAATGATAAATCCAAACATGGCGTTGATATGGTAGAAAAATAAGACATGAAACTAGGCATTAAAAATGATGCAACACATGGCACTAATGATGAAGCCAAACATGGCATTGATATGGTATCAAAATAAGACGTTACTTTGGATGCAAAACATGGTGCTACATAGGAAGCAAAATATGGTGCAACAATAGAAGAAATATTTGGCATCATTTTGGTAGCAAAACAGGATGCAAAAAAGGAAGCAAAAATTGGTGTAAATTTGGAAGCAAAAATTGGCACATATTTGGAAGTAAAACATGGTGCAAAATGGGATGCTAAAGTGGTAGCAAAAATGGATGCAATATTGGATGCTAATTTGGATGCTAACATGGTGCTATTAAGGATGAAAATATGGCACTAACGGGGATGCCGTTTAAGAAGAAAAATTAGACACTTTATAGGAAGAAAAATAGGACGTTATATAGGAAGCAAACCTCGACGTTATTTAAGAAGAAAAGTTGGACGCTATTCTCGAAGCAAAAAAAAGACGCTATTTTGGACATCATAAAGGATGCTATCTAGGAAGCAAAAAAATACGTTTTTTGAGACGCTTTAGGTTTTGTCCATGATGCGTCCCATTTAGCGTCTAGTTTGACCACTCAATGTAAAAAAAAATTACACTAAAAAGGGACGCTAAATGGGACACTAATTCCAGGATTTGTTGTAGTGAGATCTCCAAAATGTGCTTCCTAGAACAAGATTTCCTCCCAAGACTAACTCCAAATTTGAAAAGAAACCTTGGAAAAAATATGCACCCGATAAGAAGCCTTGGCAAAGAGATTCATCTGAAGAGAACAAGAAAGAAGGACAAAACAGGGATGAACTTTGAAGAAAAAAATTGTGCTTCACATGCTTTCAACCATGGACACTGGGGCATAAATGTACTAAGGGAAAAGATCAATACATAGAAGTATTTTTTGATAATGATGGGTATGAATGGGATATGGAGGAAGTAGGACACATTTCAGATCAAGAGGGGGCCTATGAGACAATGGTTGAAGAATAAATACAAGAAGAAAATCAGCCTTTTCCAGACAAAGCAAGAATGGAAATACTTAGAGCAGTGCCTCGCTATCACACTATTCAATGCAAGGGTGTGGTGCTAGGGAAAAGAGCTTCAGTTTTGGTAGATGGAGGAGCCACACATAACTTCATTGATGCATAGATAGTGGAGAAAAGTAATATACCGATTGAACCATTCGATGGCTTCACCGTTGTTATTTTCTGTCACAACACAATGCAGTGCAAAACATGGGTTCCAAAGCTGCAAGTCACTGTAGGTAACTATACTTTTGTTGATATTTTTTATGTGGTTGTTGTTGCTGATACTAA
This sequence comes from Pseudotsuga menziesii, assembly GCA_001517045.1. NCBI lineage: Eukaryota > Viridiplantae > Streptophyta > Pinopsida > Pinales > Pinaceae > Pseudotsuga > Pseudotsuga menziesii. Next base: position 151,867 of record LPNX010421947.1, read on the forward strand.
TGTGGTTTTGGGAGTGCAATGGCTGTATTCTATAGTGGAACATATAGTAAATGATGAAATTCTTGAGATGACATTTCAAGATTTGAAAGGTGTACTAAGGGTTGTAAGAGGGAAACATACTTACCCAAATCAAGTAGTGACTTGCAATAGTATGAGATCTATATTGAGGCATGGGGACATAGAATGGGCTGATGAATGTCATATCACATATGCCAAGCCAAACATAAAGGTTGTTGAACACCCAAAGGAGACAGAGAAACTATTGTAAAAGTATGAATTTTTTTTACAGGTCTTCCACATGGTAGGAAACCTAATAGGGGGTTGAGCACAACACTTTTTTGGAGGAGGGTACTTCAACCATTCAAATACCACCTTATAGACATCCCAATAAATTCATAGATGAGATTGATAAGGCCATCTAAGAAATATTAGAGTTGGGACTCCAGAATCCACCGCTGAACCAGAATTTGTTGATGAACCAAAGTCAAGGATCGATAGTTGCGACGATATCAACAGAGCCCAGAACAGAGGATGTTGATGTTTCCATCGTCACCCATAGAGGTGCAACGACAAGAGAGGATGGGACACACCTGCATATTTGATTGGATGGGAAGAATAAGGCATCGTTCGATATCACAACTAAAAAATATACATTCTTTGAAACTCAAGATGCGATTGGAAGAAATCCTGGTAAGTCACTTGTCTATGAAATGTCCTTTGCTTTCATTCTTCGCTAGAGGCAAGACCATCGCATCAGCATGGTACCTTGGAATACTTATTTGAGAGTTGCTTATCACTGGAAAGAGATCTCGATGCTCTGAACGAGATTGAAAAGTTGTTACATCGCCTAGGTAAGGAGCGAAAGGACTCCGTGGTGAACTCTTTACACGAGAAAAAGATGGGAAAAGAGATGCGCATGAATATTCAAATTTGGAACTATGAAGTAGATTCGGTCATTCTAGATCTAGGCTTAGATGTGAATATTCTGACAGAGAAAACCTGACAGAAAATGGGGAGGCTGACGTTGGGTTGGTCCCCCGTGTAGTTGTGATTGGCTAATCAGGCCAAAGTACAACCAATTGGACGTGTGTTGGACCTAGTTGTGAATGTTGAAGGTATGAATACCTATACCGATTTTGATGTGATTGAAGTTTTTGATGGTGGAGCTTCCTATCCCACATTATTGGGGATTGGATGGGTCAATGATAGTATGGTAGTGATTAACTTCAAGAAGCGGATGATGATATTTGAGAATCAAGATATCAGAGTCATCGCTCCTATGGATCCAAACAAAGGATGAAGATATAGTGGACCAGTGAAAGATGAAGTTTTCAGGGGATGGGATCATGCTTACAACATTTCTAAATATTACATCGAGAAAACTGCTGACAAAGAACTCAGTTGGCACAGCGCTAGTTCTGCGTCTTCTGATTCTGACAGTGCATTAGAGAACTGGAAAAATTGCATGCATGAAGTATCATTCAGGAAGTGTGCTATGATTACGCAGTTGCTGTGCCATGTTGCGAATGAGATTGTTAAATTAATAGCCTACGAGGGCTTGCCTGAGCTATTTTCATTTTTCATAGAGTTTGAAGAGAAGGTATCAGAATCACAACGATTGTTGGCGCTGGAGGAAGCACTAAAAGCTACTCCAGAACGATGGTGGGTGACTAATAAGAATACGATTAATGGATGGGCGCAGTGTCGATGGTTGATGACAGTTCTCTTTGGTGACATAGACATATATCACACTGGGAAGTATGATGGGAGAAATGACCCCAGTGGTCACTTGATGGAATTCCAGACTCCGTGGGAATTGTGGAAAAAAGATGAATGGGTCCATGCCTTTATTCACACCTTGGACGAAATGCCAAGGTCATGGTATATATTAGCGAAGTTGCGCAAAGAGATAACCACTTAGGAAGAGATGATGGTTTTATTTGCTCATACATTTAGTTTCACAGATGCCAATCCCAATGTCCACAATGCACTTTAGATCATCCGGGATGTGGTATTAAAAGTAGTGTCGGTTGCATATCCAGTGGATCCATCTACGCATTACCACATGCAGTCGATGATGGAATGTTACAATGTGTTCGGTGAACCTGAGGATGACGATGAGCTACGTAATATCAATATTTCGGAAATAGAAGGGATTAGGGATGTCGCAGCACTAGATATATTGAATGATCCCATGAATCATCCACTGAAGATCATAAAAGTTAACATTGGGATGGAGGAGAACCCAAAATTTGCAAGTGTTGGGGATTACTAGGAGGAGGAGAATATGGCGAAGATCATCGATCTACTGCATGAATTTCAAGATCTGTTTCCAACCAAATTCTATGAAATGAAAGGGATATTGGGTGATTTCGGAGAAATGAAGATTCCATTAAAACAGATGCGAAACCGATAAGGCAGAGGCCGTATTGCTTGAATCCGCGATACAAGGAGAGGGTTAAAGTTGAGATAGATAGGATGTTGGATGCTGGAATAATTGAGCCAGTTGAAGAATCAGAATGGATCAG
>LPNX010421947.1:154494-184202 GCA_001517045.1 Pseudotsuga menziesii
TCTATGTTGACCTAATAAAAATGAATGATGCCTGTATGTATGATCCATTTCTGACACCATTCACTGATGAAGTACTCAAAGGAGTAGGCGGTCAGGAGATGTATTCATTTACAGATGGATTTTTTGGGTATCACCAGATAAGAATCTCAAACTAAGATCGACATAAAACAACATTTGTCACTAAATGGGGATGTTTCCAATACACAGTAATGCCCTTTGGGTTAGAGAATGCACCTGCGATATTTTCCCAGGTTGTTGTCGCTACATTCAAAGATTTCATTCAGAAGTTCCTACAAGTTTATACGGATGTTTGGATAGTATACGATATAATTAAGGATCATCTGGCGAACCTACGACTGATGCTGGAAAGATGTGGATAGCATCAGATCGCACTGAACTCCAAGAAGTGTATCTTATGTGCACCATTTGGGATGCTATTGGTTCACATTGTTTGCAAGAAAGGATTGTTGGTTGACCCTACAAATATAGCGCTTATTTTGATCTTGCCACCATCGAAAAATGTGAAGATGCTTACGAAGAAACTAGGGCATACCAGGTATTATCACAAATTCACCAGAGGATATGTTGCAATTACTGCCCCTATGGAGAAACTATTGAAGAAATATGTTGCATTTGTATGGAGTCCATAATGTCCAGGAATATTTGACACTATGAAGGCCAAGATGGATTTTCCTCCCATACTCATGTTCCCAGACTAGAATAAGGAGTTCCATGTCCATGTCAATGCATCGTCTGTCGCGCTAGGAGTAGTGCTCGCACAGCCAGGAGAAGGAGATCTTGATCACTCGATCGCTTTTGGTAGTTAGAAGTTGTCATTTGTTGAGAAAAACTATATGAACACAGAGAGAGAAGGTCTGGAAATGGTATATGCACTACAAAAATTTAGGCATTACCTCCTAGGTGGTCATTTTAAGACGTTTATTGACCATTCTGCTTTGAAATACCTAGTCAATAAGCTTGTGTTAGGGGGGAAGATATGCCATTGGATACTTCTCTTTTAGGAGTTTGATTTTGAAATAATTGTGAATTCGGGCCGCTTGAATGCTGGCCCTGATCACTTGTCTTGAATTGAGACAGGTGAGGAGCCCACCAATATTGAAGAAGGATTTCCGGACACAAATATATTTAGAGTAGACATGGAAGATGATTACTACGCTCAAATAATCCAATTTTTGGCAACGAGAATCACACCAGTGGAATTTTCAAAAAGTCAAAAGAAGCAGTTGGTGGTTAAATATTTTGATTTCCAATTGATTGCTGGACACCTATATAAGTTTGCACCAGATGAAATTTTGCAGCGTTGTGTCCTACCACATGAACAAGGGAAGATATTGGCAGAAGCACATGCAAGAGTCATTGGGGCACACTATGGAGATCACGCTACTGCCAGGAAGGTGCTTCATGCAGGGCTCTGGTGTCCACTTTACATAATGATGGGACAGATTATGCATGGAGCTATGATGTCTATCTTTGCACTGAAAAACCATCGTGGCGAGATGAGATGCTGCTATTACCGTAAGTAACCTTGCAACCTTTTGATAAATGGACCGTGTATTTTGTGGGTCCAATCAACCCACCTCGGAAGAGAACTAGTGTGTGATATATAATCACAACAACATACTATATGACGAGGTGGGTGGAGGCTACACCAGTCGTAGATTTCACTGCTTCGACAACAACAAGGTTCCTATTTGATAATATTGTGACATGGTTTAGATGCCCAAGGATACTAATGAGTGACCAGGGTAGTCACTTCATCAACCACACAGTAAGAGCACCAACGGAAAGAGTTGCAGATACAACAAAAGAAAAGTACCCAATATCATCCGTAGGTGAATGGAACTGTAGAAGCATTCAACAAGATCTTAGAGCATGCACTTACAAAGGTATATAACGCTAATCGAGATGACTGGGATTTGAATATTCCAGCAGTATTGTGCTCATATCGCACCACTTGCAAGAGATTAATGGGACATACACCATTCAAATTGGTATATGGGCAAGAGGCAATCATGCCTATGGAGTACATTGTTCCCAGTCTACGCATTGCAGCAGTGACAGGCATGGATGATGAAGCAACACTGGAGGAGTGTGTGGTGTATTTGATACAACTTGAAGAAGACTGCTTTATCGCAGGTTTCCATTACCACATTGAGAAGGATCGACAGAAGGCTTGGCATGATCACCACATAAAGAACAAACAATTTCACCAAGGATATTTGGTGCTCCTATATGACAACAAGTTCATGAAGCATATAGGTAAGTTACAAATGCACTGGCTAGGTCCATATCTTGCTAATTCCATTACTTCTGGGGGGCAGTTCAATTGTAGCAATTAGATGGAGCAATGTTGCTGAAACTGGCAAATGGTAGTCGACCGAATCCCTATATGACAGGGCCAAAACCGTGAGATGCTTAAGGCACTGTGCACTAAAAAAATAATAATAATAATAATAGGAAGGATGGGTAGGAAGAAGGAGGGCGCACCAGGAGGAAGTGGTTGCGAAAGTGTAGGAGTCAGTAGCGTAGTTAGGAAGATAGACCGTGAAAGTTGCATGACTGTGACATAATCAAATCAGTAATAAATGCAGATAGTTAAAAGAAGTTAACCGGTGACACTTATTGAAGCGACACACATTTATGGCTGATCCGACCGCTAGCTCAGTAGGATCGTTGACAGATTCGGGTCATTAATGGCATATTTGGTCATGATGGCTGTGTTTGATTTGGTAATGATGAGGATCGATAGACTTGACGTTGTAAGAAGATGCTTGATGCAGGTTGAAAGCACCACTATGCTAATTTTAGTTGCAATAATTGTTGTGTTGAGTTGAAATACAGAGTGACCAAGTGAATTCTGTGAGTTGGAGAGTAAAGAAGAGGGTGCATGGTGATTATAACCATGTGGGGTATTGTTGCAGCATGTAGAACACCCCAGAAACGGTAGATATTTCGAGTGAGAGGGACTCTCCAATCAGACCAGTAACCATTTTTGAATAAATTGTTAGTATGCCAACTGGGTCGTCATCTGTCCCGAAGAGGAAGCGGAAGGGCTAGAAGATGAACCCTCCAACACCATGAAAGAGTAAGAATAGAACATTGATTGAGGCACAAGGAGAGGGAACTATGTATATGGGGCTGTCAAGATCTAGGATTATGAGTCTACGACACAGACATGTGTCTCCATTAACTACATTCTAGGTTACATTGCTCCCACCTGACCTGGTGCGTAGCCTTGATGGATAAACAAAAACCAGAAGTATCATCCCAAGATGTCACCGCTGTTGAGGGGGATGGCATGCAACAAAGATATTGTGTTGGCATTAGTGCAGATGAAATATGACGATCATGACCTATTGGAATTACAGGATGTAGTGAATGAGCCCTACGAGTCTTTATCCTCAGTCATGGACAGACCCATAGTGCGTATCCTGTAGGAATGGGTGCAGTGGTTGGATAAATCCGAGTTGTTGGGATTAATCAACATGCCACACTTTGGGTGGCTCAATGAGGCAAATGCCCATGTCAAGCAGCTTTTGGCCTGCTTCCATGGCAGGATCTTGTGGTTGGATACACCAGTCCCAATCATGATGGACTTGATATCGAATATCACGGGTTTATCAAAGGATGGGCCAGACCCAGCACAATACTTCAGAGGTAGGGACAATGATAAGTGGCTTGCAGTATGGTTGAAACATAAATTTCGACTTGCAGCATGATGTGAGGGCCTATCGAATAGATATCATCAATGAACGTGCAGTAAGAATTGATGCAAAAATTCTAGCAAGCAATATTGTAAGGAAGAACGACCCATCTAGTGCACTTCAGGGGTGATTGCATGTGCAGAACAATGTGCAGAAAGGGTGTAAATGAACTGGGCACTATTCTTTTTAACCCAATTGATAGAGGATGCAGTAGTAGTTCAGGCTAAAGAGTGAACTTTCACATATAGTTGGCTCTTGATCCTAATCGCAATAGTGGCTTGGATGGAGCCAACGGATTACCAAGGGATTGAGGTTGAAGAAGTGAAGGTATGTAAAGGCACACGCTATCAAAATATATGGTGGGTCGAGGAACCCACTAGGAAAGAGGATTATGTGATCCTCTTTTGGGTCTACTGGGAAGCACTGTAGGTAGAATTTGTAAAAGTCCCTTGTCTATCAGAAGAAGTTGCAGTAAAGTACCAAAGGATTATGTGGTTCTCCATTGGGACACACACTATTCATATCCAGGCATGGCGTGACCCTGACAAGCAATGGCTACAGATTTCCTACAAGATGACAGATGTAGAATTGGAAGTGACATTTCAATATTGGCCTGTAGAATGGCGCAAAACAGTTAGCACGAATGAAATATTGATGGGACCACCAACAAACGCCCCTGAAGATCCTATGCACAAAGAGCAGAGTCATCATGAATATGATGGAGACTCGTCATTGGAGACCCCCACTGATTCGAAAGTGAAGCGTATCCTCGCTAAAATAAGGACAAATTAGTGCATGGAACAGGAGGAGAGAAACAACACCAGATCAACAATGGAGGCACAACTACAATGGCTTATTAAGGCCCTCACCGACACATCTAATACTGCAACAAAAGAAATGAGGAATTCTGCCCAGGAAGGCTTTGTCGAGGTAAGAACCAAATTAGATTATGTCTATGATGCTATTTTAAGAAGAGCACCAGAGAGTGTCACTGTGCAGGACTATGCGCCAATTAGCACTGGGACACAAGTCAGGAATGTTCAGATTCCCTCGACTGTAATTGATGTTGGATGAGAGGATGTGAATTCCTCACTGCAATAGTTGTAGAGTGTTGCGATGGAAATCAACAATTTGAATACCCTGAATTTAGTCCACATGCAGCGGGTCTCCAACTAGGAGTTGACCGATCAACAAAAGGATATCAGCAACCAGTACTTGCGGTCACAAGGGGAACAAGAAGCACTACAAAAAGAGGTAGAGTAATTATGCTGTGTAAAGGAAACATTGAAAACAAACAAAGCACATGAAATCGAGGCACTGAGGAAGGCACAAGAGGATTTAAAGTTGAAGGCGGCCGAAGAAATCACAGAATCAAAGAAAGAAACCGACCGCCTTGTTATTGAAAAGGCACACCTTTTTTCTAGTTGCAGGGAAGTGGAAGAGGCCATTATGGATGCTTTTCAGCACATCCATGAAAGCACTACGGAGTTGGATGCAATAGCAAAGGCAAAGCAACATGGGGAAATTATCACGCAGTTACAACATGACAACATTATTTTGAATGATTTGGTCTACCTAGACACACCACTAGAGAAAATTGTGGAACGAAAGGGTGTCATCGATGAGATCGCAACACGGTTTGAAGAAATGGAGCAGGATGCCAAAAATATTACTAAGGCGACGACACAATTTTGGGTTAGTTTCATTCGAGATGAACATTTAGAGCAACTGACAAAGCGGTTGCAGGAAGCCGAGGGCCACTTGGCAACATTAAAGATGACATTGAGGACAATGCCACCAATTGTTCAGATTACATGGTCAGCAGAGTTAAAGGAGATACAATAACGAGTTCGAAAGGTTCAGGAGTTACAATGAAAGTGAAATGACCAGCTTGACGAGTTCCAGGAAATTGGAGCCTAATTGTCGGTGAAAGCAGTTTCTGCGCTACAGGCTATGCAGGAGGGTAAGAAGGAAGTGAATGCAAAGCTGGTGGAGCACCCATTAAAGCAGGATTTGCTCAGAATTTGGGACCTTGCTGAGAAAATTAAAATGCATGTAAAAGAGATCACTCAGCAGTATGAAGACTTCAAGCTAAAAATCAACAAGTACACCATGTCCAACTGACATGGATCGAGGGTGAGACACAAGATTGTGTTGGGGACCTGTTGCCAGGGGTTTTGGGATAAGTCAACTATGGAAGATAGACTATTTTTGAAAATTTTGTGTCACTTTTTGTACTTTTTGACCATATTTTGTGAATATTGGTCATTAGTTGGTAGAACCATTTAAGAATTAGTTAGAAAATTGTCCAAGTGTACCATCAATGTAAAGGCAGAAGCCTATAAATAGAAGAAGAATTGCAAATGTAAAGATATCAAAGAACAAGGATTGAGAGCTTGAGGCTCAATTGAATTGTTGTCTATTTCAAATATGTGGTTGATTATGCAGAGCTAATATGATAAGAAGGAGGTTGATCTAAACTACTGTTATCTTTTTGTCTCTTTCTATTTTCCTATTCTACGAACCCAATGATGAATGTGAAGTGAATCCGTGACATGGATCTATGATGTGATGTTTATTGATTATGAATAATGTTATCTTTATAGATCTGTTTTCGCATTTGTAGTCCTGTTATGGTTATGAATGAATGATGTGGTCTATGAAGAGTAATGATGAATGGTTCTGTTAATGATTAAGTAACTAGTTATATTTGGTAGATAAGTGGATGAATTGTCGATGCCCATATTCCTCTTTTATTCTGCGAAAACTTGGTTCTATCAGCCCTCCCTCGAACATCTCGAGTGAGACTTCATCCACTTTGTGGGTGTTTTCGGACAAGGTAAGACCTGTCTGGGCCGGTGCTCAGGGAACCCTTTTTGACTGAGCAGGAAGCCTTGTAAACTGAGTTTTGTTGGTGGGGTTTGCACCAGTGGTATATGTTGATATGCATGTTCTTGAAGAGGCAACATTCAAACAATAAGGAAACCACACACTTGTTCTTGTTCATAGGGATTATGAGTTTCCTCTTTGTGAGAGTTACAGATCCTTGGAGGAGGCACATGATATCACAACAATTGGACCAGACAATGATGGAGAAGATGCATTAAAAATTTTGATGGGTAAGAGTTGCAAAGAGGTAAGGTTGGTTTAAAATTATTCACTCCCTAGTTATTTTTCAACCACGTCAATCGGGGATGAAAATTGGGTGAAAGGTTTCTTTTTCTTGGTGCCACTCGAGGAGAAGGAGGCTCCCACATTTGTTTGTGATGAATTGATTAAAGCACCAACTCCCTTCCATATGCAATAGAGGCATTCACTTACATCCTTTGATGCCTCCCTCATCTACTTGAACCATTTGAGTGGAACCAATGACAGAGAGTTGATCCATTGGAGTTGTGAACATGGGGAAGCCTCAAGCTTTCCTTTTGGACCTTTCAGTTGGATTGTTTGTTCATCCATTGGTTAGGTGAGTAGACACATGTTAGATTTTAATACCCACTAGTGTGAAATTCTTTCTTGAATATGCATAGACCTCATGAACACACCATTTTTATTTTGTAAGTAGTTGCGTGGTCATCCATGGTTCTTTGATGATTCCTTCTTATGTCATTTGAGCATGAGTCCTAATGATGTGCACTTTCATGCCTTGTTGAAGAGCCTCAATTTTATTTGGATTTACATCCTAGAGTTGCATTCCTTTTGGGAGAGTTGAACATAAATTTTATTTTTCAGTGGGAGTGATAAACTTCAACCAGTGTATTATGATTTTTCCATCCCTATTGATTATGTACTCTTCTTGTTGATCATGTTGTTTGGAAGGATGCATGAAAGGAAGTGTGATCCATGAATTATATTGCCTGATGCTATGGGTTGGAGAGCACTCCTAATTGTTGGAGTAAAATACAAGTAATGGGACCCTGGGATCATTTTTGTTTTTTGTTTTTGGTCTCATTGGTTTCAATTTTGGGGGTAGAAACAAGTATGGGGATTGAGTCACCACTTGAGAAGGTGATTGTAATAAGAGTGGTGCAGCATCAAGTATGGTGGTTCCTCTTTGAAACTTTCTTGGAATATTGAAAACTCAAAGTTTGGAAACTCAATTGCAACTTCAAAAAATTATACAGTGAGCAAAAAAAGGTTGAAAATTTAGAAAAGGTTTCCAAATATGGAGGTAAAGATTATTTGTACCATTTTTGTTTTGATGGATTTGATTAATCCTCTTGGTGTTATTGGTGATGACATAGGACATATCAATATGCAAATATCCACATATCTTTACTTTTGGAAACACATAATTGTAGTATATGAGTACCACTACTCAAATTGCAGATAAGGTTTGAAGCAAAGTTTTGGAAGGAAAGAAGGTTCTTCAAAATCCATGTTTGAAATTTCTTGAGGATGAGAAATCTTGGGTGGGGAGGATTGTCATGTCCTAAATCAAATAATTTTCAAATAAACAGTTAAGTTGGCCTATCCAATTCCTAAGGGTTATTTGGAAAAATCAAACTATTGATATTTAACGCGAAGACCTATAGTTTCACATGTAAATTCGAACTTATATTTATGTAAGGTGGAAAGTGGGTCAATAATGATGGAATAAATATTAAATGATCCAAAATGAAGTGGAAATAGGTCCTAGTTGGCCATGGGGGCGCATACATGGATGTATGGGGTCCACATGAGGGAATATTCCTCATTTACACATGGAATCATCCTCAAATTCAAATTTGGAGGAAGGAATTACTTCCAAGGTGGTGGATGAAGAGTCATAGGCTAAATTTAGGCAATGACAAGATTCTATGAAAACTATGATAGTTATGACAACTATATGACATATTATTTTACAAATATGGCATATCCTATGACATCTATGACATGTAAGAGATAAAAATAGACCCAAGAGGGCACATGAGGTGTGTGTGGGGCCCGATGAAGCTTCACTAAAGGTTCCAAGTCGAATTTCATGAAGGGAGAGCAAGTAAAATCAAGACAAGTGTCACTTGGGTTAATGCAATGACCTATACAAACACTAATTAAAGTTAATGAATTGATGTGAAGGGAATTCAAGTTTATTGGAGGGAAATTATGCCAAGGAAATTATTAAAATAGGAGTAATTTCAAATAGGTCAGTGTTTGATCAATTGTTAATTAGCCTTTTGAATTTTAGAGAGATTTTTCTTGTCCATTGCCGATGGGTGTTTACTCTCCCTACTTGAACCAATTTTGAGGCAGTTGGATTCCTTTCCAAGTTGGTTTATGGAGAGGCCATTCATACCTATCAATGGATATTAATTATGGTGTTTATTTGAAGGTTTAAGGTCCATAAATCTCAATTTATCATCTATCTCCCTCTTCTCCATTCCCCCACACTCTTGTGTTGATGGCACACTTGTTGGAGTGGTGATTTCTCTTTGTTGAGTGCATTTGATGCAAAAAATTAGTTATATGATGTATGAATCTGTACTTTCATGTACACGTTCTCTGTATCTCAAAATCCAACAAAATCATGTGTGAAAATCTTGCATTCTCATGCAATTGAATCACTAGTGTGCATGAATTTGGATTCAATCTTGAAGGAGTTTTATATCAAATTTGTATGAGGGTTCTTATTTGATTTTGATGATTTTGGGGAAGAAATAAAATGGATGAATATTTAATTTCATGTAAATATTCTCTTTATCTCTAAATCTAAGAAACTCGTGTGTGAAAGTCTTGTATTCTCATGCCATTGAATCACTAGTTTTCATACCTTTGGCTTCAATCTTGAAAGAGTTTTATATCATATTTGTATTAGAGTTCTTCTCTGATTTTGATGATGTTTGGGAAGCCATATATGATTTATGAATCTAGACTTTCATGTACATATGATTTTTATCTTGAAATCCAAAAAAACTCATGTGTGGAAATCTTGTATTCTCATGCCATTGAATCACTAGTTTTCATGACTTTGGATTTAATCTTGAAGGAGTTTTATATCAGATTTGTATGAGGGATTTTATATGAGTTTTATTAATTTAGGACATCCATTTGTATTATTTATATTACCACTATATTTAATGTTACTCTGTCAACCATCTATTCTACTTTTCATGTGTCAAATTTGAGCTAGTAATGCAATTTCCCCTTAAGCAATTTCCATGAAAGTTGCCATACAAATGTTGTACATCATAATCAGTTTGAAGAGATTAATAAACATGATGGAAAATATCCATTAATGTGTTATAATAATCCCCATAGTCTATTCTTAAATTCAATAGGGTCATACTTGAGTTCGAGAGTGAAATTGGCCTCCACCCCTCGGGGAATTTGACCTCAATTTCCTAGGAAATTTGCACCTTTTCTCTTTAGCCCCAAAACAAGTTGTAGAATATTAAAGTAAGATAAAAAGTGTTGATAGGTCATATTGGGATGTTATAAGACTCATAATTCCCATTAATTTCAATTTAGAGACCATTTGGAGTCATTTGGAACCCCCTACAATCTTGACTAGTAACGCTAAAAAATTGCCCAAATTTCACTTTTCTCCAAAATTCCAAGCAGAGACATTACAATTTTGTAGATAAGAAACTTAGATCAAATTCCTGAAAAATCATAATCCATTTATTTTATTTTTCCCCTATCATTCATCTTGTTGGGAGAAACTGAAATGGATTGATATGCGCTACAACAGTAGTCTGGTGAAGTAAAATGTAAAGTGAGATTTTTTGGACTGCATAAATAGTTGCTAAGGCCAATTTTACACATGATTATATCTCAGTTTCATATCAACAAGATTCTGGATAATATAATAGATAACGTTCCCATGGAGCTCGTCATCCTCTTGAACCAGGACCATGCCAACTGTCTCTTGAGATGTGACTACATAAAGCAGGAAATATCCAATATAGTCAGGAGGAAGAAGTAGAGGTTTTGATTCCAAGGCTCTCTTAAGAGCATCAAAGGACTCCTAGCATCACTCATCCCATAGAAATAGAGTGTCCTTCTTTAACAAGCACATGAAACCCTAGGTAATGTTAACATAGTTCATTATGAACCAACGTAGAAAATTAACCTTCCCATGGAGAATATGAACCTGACCAATGGTGCGTGGGGGAGGAAATTGAAGTATTTCCTCAACCTTCAATGGATTGACCATAGTCTCCTCTTCTAATATCATGAATCCCAAAAGGATACCAGTCCTAACATAAAATATGCACTTTTGAGTGTCTAAACGAATTTGATAACATCAACATCTTTCAAATACTAGTCGAAGGTGTGTTGGATGATCCACTCTCTGATGAGTTTGAGCAGAAAGGTCATATAGATAGAATTCTCTTATGTGTTTAAGGTCATGAAAGGAAAATTTCATTTCCTGTTTAGAGGTTGCTACGACATTTTTAAAGCCAAAGGGCATCTTCTGGTATGAAAAATTTCCCCAAGGAAAAATAAATACAGTCTTATGTTGGTCCTTAGGCTTGATTTGGATCTGATTTTAGCAAAAAAAAAACATCCATGAACGAGAAAATATCGCTTCTCGCAAACTCATCGAAAATATGATCAATAAATGGAGCGTGGAAGTTACCTTTTGGACATGATTTACTCACATCTCTAAAGTAGGTTCACACATAGATGGTTCCTTTCTTTTTTTCTACTTGAACGGGGTTGGATACCCATTCATTTAAGGGAACCAGGTAAATTAAGCCAACTTTGAGAATCTTCTCTACCTCTACCTTGATAGTGGGTGCCTTGTGGGATTCACTACTCTTAAGCATTGCCAGACAATATGTAGAAATAATAGCTCCAATGCTATGAAAAAATATGCTAAGAAGAAGCACTTGAAATAGATCTTGCTACTAAGATAATTCTCACAAGCATACACAAGAAACATAGAGAGAAGAAAAGAGACTGAATCACATGACTGAAGAGATGAATATTGGAGTGTATCCTTCCATTGAATAATGATGAATAATAGTGTACATAAATAGTAAATCCCTCATAGGTAAAATCAAGATGTATTGGAGACAATTCATCAAGCTCATAAATGTAGACTTACTAAATATGATAAACCCCCATAGGTGGCTAAATCACTTCCCAATTTAGTCAAGGAGCTCAAAAATTAGCAAAAGCAAGAGTGAGTTGTCAAGAGTGATTGAAAAACATGCTAAGCCTGGAAAATGAAGGATGGGTTGAAAAACAAAGAGACCAATTTCCTAGTTAACTAGCTTTACCTTATCCACATAAAAGCTGGATAAAAGCAAAATAAGGCAGAATTTGTAGGAAAGCACAGTTACTAATTATGGCAGTCAATAAAGTGGTCAAGATCAATCCAGAATCATAATTAAAGCATTCCTGGGGTATAGATGGAAAGTGTTGACTTTGTATGGCAAGTGGATGCCAACTATCTAGGTTAGTGTTACACCTAAATCTCATCACCATCATGTTATGATATAGGTATTCCCTTGTCTGCTCCAATCCCTCAGAGTTTGTCCTAGAGAAATGAAAGGAAGAAATTATTCCTTTGAATTTTTCCTTGCTTTGAGCCAATAACGCTCCTTTTACATGTAAAAAGGGAGGTGCCATCACTCTTTTCCTTCATGAAAAGGGCGTTATCCCCTTAACACCACTTTTTCTCTTTAGCAAAAGTGCAGTGCTAGAGTTATAAAGGATTAAAAAGGAAGCTTCGAGAGGCTTCTCGAAGCTTACTTTCATGGAGCCTCATCTCTATGGTTTAGAAACACCTAGAGCTAGAGATCTTTCATTTTTGTATCTTCCTTCCACCTCATCCACCATTTCCTCAACCATTCCTATCCTCCCATGCCTTTTAAATAATGGCCCATCCCCCATGGGAAAAATGAGGAAGAATTGTGTTGAACACCCAAACTCTGTAAAAATAATTCATGAGATATTGGAGGCAAGGTGAAGTTAGAGGCAAGGATCCATTGGAGGGAACTCTCAATAGCAAGTCATAAAGGTTGTAGTCTCTCCAATCATTTCTAATAAAAAATGTCTTTTCTTTCCCATATTTACTGTATCATTTGTATGTATTGCTTGATTCCTTGGTCACAAGCATAGATCTAGTTTATTATCTTGTATACTATCATCTTTGTCTTGTTGTATTCAATATTTTATAGGTTCTTATGTAGTAGAAGAGGAGAAAGCTTCAAGAATAATGAGGAAAACCTTTAAGAGAAGTATTGATGCATTATATTCAAGTAATTAACCAGATCTAGGGGAAGTTTAACATTTGGGTTTGTGTTTTGTTCTAGATCTGAACCATTCATACCTAGGGAAACAACTCTTGTTAGCAAGAGGTGAGAATTTCCAGCAACAAAAATGGCGACTGCGCTAGGGACTATGAATTCTGAATCTTTGGTAAGTTGAAAACTCCACCTTCATTTTCAATTTCTAGATCTACTTTTTTAATTGATAGATCTGTAGATCTACTTTGAATTTGATTGATTTGCCTCTATCGGCCTTTGGATATTCATATTTTTTGTTCAATGGGTTTTTTGGTGATTGTTTGGGTTCATTTTTTGGACTGTAACTTAATTTTTTGTCTCTTTTTTATTTTTCAAATAGCCATCTGAGCCACTGTTCCTGGGATATATATTAAATGCGGTTATGGATCTTCCACTGCGTATTCCCTAATAGCATAAAGAAATACCACCACTCTTTTTCTATGTGAAAGAAGCGGTGCTGGAACTGGTAACGCTCTGGTGTGGACCTTCAATAGGAGGTGCCACTGCTTTGTTTCTGTGGACAAGAAGCAGTGCTCAGGCTGGTAACGCTCTATTCAACACCTGCAACTCGTAGTGCGAGGTATTCTTTTAGCTCTGTTTGGTATTTGATCCTTAAATGATTGTTTTAGTATTTGAGATTCATGCTTCAGATAGTTACAGTTGTTGTTTTAACTCTGTAATTTATTTTTGAATAGAAAACTCAATAAAAATAAAAAATAAAAATAAAACGAGCCAAAAAATAAAATTCTCGGGGGCTCACACCCCTGAACCCCCAAAAAACCCTCAGGCCAGGGGGGTGGACCACCCCCCGAGAACCCCCTATATCTCCCAAGAGAAATCATAGGTTGTATGGGAATTCATGGATTTTCAAGAATTGTGATGGATGTTGGTTTTTAAAGCTTCATAGTTGACTTTGACTAGAACTTGGTTTTGTTAGATCTCTAATTTTTGTCTTCTTTACCAGAACAAGAAAATATTCATTTCAGTTTTTCTTCATTTGTTATACATGATTTTTGTATGTTTTTTCCTTTTTTGAAAAGTTGTGAAAAAATCCATATAAAAGTTATTGTAGAATTTTGCGATTAGTTTATTCTTGCTTTTGTTGAAAAATCTGAACGCTTTTGTATCAAAGTTGTAACAATCTTTTCCGCTGTTCATTAGAGATCTCACTTCTTTTTTCATCCAAAAGAGAAGATTTTGTTTGTTTCAGTTAGGAACAGACCATATAAGAAAGTGTGCTTTATTTCTGTATGGGATTTATTCTATGTTTCAAATAAGTTGAACCTCTCTCTCCCTTCCTTAAGTGGGGCATACCTTGAAAGTTAAAGTGAAATTTTTCACAATCATATTGCATGGTTTTATTTTTTATTTCCTCACCTCATGCATTCACCTAACCATTCAATATACAGTTAAGCGCTAGTTTAAGTTTAATATCTTTAGCAATTTATGTGATATTTTAGAGATGTGTTCCAGTGTCTTTAAATGTAGGATTTGTCATTTATTCCTGCACTGCATCCCGGGGGCTTGTAGTTATTCCACATACCAACCAGTATATCGAATGATCGTTCATGCACCCTAGAGGTATATTAAAAGGTAGTTCATGTACTCGGTAGTATATCAGAAGGCTCCTATCAAATGGTTGTGCATTAGACAACACTACTATAGAGTGGATCTCCTACGTACCTTGTGTATTTTGGGATACACCTTTAGGAATCCTGAGACCATCCCAATAAACCAATTTGGTCATCCTATCATCACAATACATCGAGAAGAACACTTAGGGATATTACTACGCACATACCATCCAGGTAGTCGGGTATTCAGGCAAGGGTACAATCCCAATCCTCCTTGTCGTGCTCTACTATTGGACCCTGCGGTATATAGCGAGTTGTGATGGTTTGAGAATCCCATGAGGTTCCAGGCCTTTAATCTAATCCTATCACATATTATGCTTTCTTCTTTAGTTTGAGTAGCGCTTGTTGTTTGTACAGTTAGAATTTCTTAGAAGAGAGAGATATTTTTTGTTACATAGTTATGGCTTTTCCTTCTAGGACTACCAACCAAGAGACTCCTTTACCAAGCACGTCTTTTGTTTTCCCTCCATATGGGGATGTTGGTCCTCTTTTCATGGCTACGTTAAACCTACCTAGATTGACTATCGGATTACCTATTTGGTTATTCTCTAGTCCAGTTATCCCATGTACACCAACTACTTCAGATCCTAACCCTTCATCGTGAGAGCATCAACCTCATGTTGATCCCATTCCTTCGCCAGATGTGTATTTTCCCTTTTCTCCCTCTCAGCTTGTTGAAATTTGTAGTACTAGTAGTTAGGTGGATAATAAGAAGAAGAAAAAGAATATTAAGAAGAAGAAAAACAAACAAAAAACCAAGTCTCAACCAATTACTCCTCCCAGTGCGGAGAGTGTTGATCTGCACACCCAAAGACTGCATAAGCCCAAATTCCCTTGTAGGTTTTGCAAGGGTGATAACCTTATTAAATATTGTCATGGTCCGGCCCTAGTTTTAGAATAATGGTCTAAGGTTTCCTGAAAACCGATGTCATCAGCATTTGGTCATCATACTGATGATACCCCCTCAACCAGTGACTCTATGGTTAAGAGTCAGAAGGGTAAAGTTAGAAATACTTGTTTGCTTTGTAAGGACATGCACTTTAATTACCTTTGTCCTTGCATGGATGAAGCTTCTAAGTGGCTGGAAGATATTATTATTCCTCGTCAACAGCTTCCAATAGGTTATTGTAGGTTATCCCTTGACCTATCATTGGTTGATAAAGTGGCTGATCGAGATACATCCTCGATTGATCCTAGTCTTTCTTTAAAGAGTGAAGAACAGGTTGTTCACCCCACTCTCCCTTTAGAGAGTGAAGTTAAAGTGGTTGGGTCTATGTCATCTCCACCCGATCCCACTCTTTCATAAGAGAGTGTTGAAATTGAAGTAGTCACTTCAACACAATATTCATCTTCTCCCTCTCTTCTAGTTGAGAGTGAGTTGAAACTTGCTGAAGTTTTCGTAGATATTTTTTATTGTTCTATGCAAGAGGAATTTTTTTTCTTTTGATAGAATCCTCTCCAACTAATGAGGTTATTTCCTTTGAATAGAGTAACCTAACAGAGTCTCTTCTTCATTTGATTTTTCCTTTCCAGATAGTTGTGCAAGTTACTACTAGGCGGATGCTTCTCACTATTGTTGATGAAGAGGATTTTGTTAGTATTCTATCCTCAAATGCTTGGAAATATTTATGTTCTCCTCAACTTGTGCCAGCTACTGATCAGATACTGGATTTTAATTGAAGACCTACTACATCTTTATGGATCCTTCCTCATTTTCCTATCACTTTAGGAGGGAAAAATATCTGTATTGATGTTATGGTAGTCCAAGGTCCTTTAGATTTCAATATGTTACTTGGGCATGATTGTGTTTACACCATTAAGGCTGTAGTGTCCACACTCTTTAGAGTGGTGCATTTACCCCATGATGGAAAGATTGTGACCATTGATCAACTTTCCTTTGTTACATCTGACCATCGCATCATTCCTAGTAATCAGATTGCCCTGAGTGTTCCACATGTTCTTGTGGTTCCTTCCCCTTCTTCTAGATAGATTATTCCCATCATAAGTAAAATGGGGGGCATGGCTCAAATCTATGGAAATCATACTAGATTTAGGCTGCTAACTCCTTATGTGAAAGGGGGCAACCTATCAACCTATGGATTGTTAGATTTTTAACATTAATCTAGCATTATATTAGGATCTTTAACTAAGAGAATAACAAGAACACCAATCAAACACAAGAGACAATGAACACAATGTTTTTCCTCGGGGAAACCATAAATAGAGAAAACCCCGCAAATTCCTCAGAGATAGAATCAATACCAAATCGAAAATCCCAAAACAGTAAGATGATCTCCCGATAGCAGTAACTTCATTCTTCATAGCCCCAGTGTCTTCTTCTTCCTCAGCTATGCGCTACAACTAAGTGTGAGTGAGTGTGTGATAAATAGAGAGGCTAGCTCTCTATTTATAATAATTCTTGACTTGAATAGACCCAACTAGGGCCGAAATCACTAGGTGATTCCAATAACCCTAGTGCCACGGGACTGCGGGGACTTTAACCCTTGATTAATAGGAGGGTTATCCACAATGACTTGACATGAATTGTTTACATTATAGATCCTCCCGATCGAAAAATTGAGGTATGACATGACTCAATTACATTACAGACACATCCCAGAATAAACATCGGGGTACAAGACATAACATATATAAGTGAATACATTCCGAAGTTACAAATACATTAACACTCCCTCTTAACTAGGAAGGTATTCTTTCGACACAATTTTCAGCACTGGTCTTCTTCTCTGTATCGATTGGATCATCTCGTCATCTTCATCTTCAAGTCTTCTTTGTCTTCAAGCCTTCTTCATCTTCAAGTCTTCTTCGTCTTCAAGTCATCTTCTAAGTCATCTTCCTCTTCAAGTATTCTTCATCATCATGGGATCTGGATCATCAAGACTACTGGATCATCATCAAGTTTGGATCATCATCACATCTGGATCTTCACTTGATATGGATCATCATCATATGCTATATTAGAATGGTGCTATCTCGATTCTTATCATCACAGGAAGTTCTACAGAGCCAACCCTTTTCATGCTATTTGTAGGCCTACCCTTCATGTAGGTCTTCAGCACTTATATCTGACCCTAAGTCAAAAAGGCCTGCCCAGCTCTTACATCTGACCTCATCTTGTCAGAAAGGCACGCCCAACACTCACATCTGACCTCATCTGGTCAGAAAAGTCTTGCACTCACATTTGACCATGTGTAAACACATTACACCAGAATGGCTCAGCACTTACATCTGACCTCATCTTATCGAAAAGGCTATGCACTTACATCTGACCCCATCTTGTCAGAAAGGCACAACACTCACATCTGGACATGTGTAAACACATTGCGCCAGAATGGCTCAACACTTATATCTGACCTCAACTTGTCAGAAAGGCTCTGCACTTACATTCGACCATGTGTAAATACATCGCATCGAAAGGGCTCTCATTCCCAGACTGAGGATTCCTAGTAACTGACCAGGTGCCTCCATTCTCCTAGAGAATGGCATCAGCCCTTATATATGATCAAGTGGGATCACATCCCTCAATCACATTAGAATGGCCATGTGCTCACATATGATCATGTAAGACTACATCCTATGGTCATATCAGAATGGCCCTCAGTCCCAGACTGAGTATGCCTGGTAACTGACCAGGTGCCTCCATTCCAAGAATGGAATTCAGCCCTTACATCTGATCATGTAGGAACCAATCCTTCAGTCACATCAGAATGGCTCAGCACTTATATCTGACATGGAAGGAACCAAATCCTCTCACCGTGATAGAATGGATCAGCCCTTACATCTAACCATGGAAGGAACCTAATCCTCTCCCATGTCAGAATGGCTCTAGGTCTCATCATTTCCCCTTGGAGGGAACCTTGATCTAGATAACACCAAGATTCTCCCTGAATTACTCAAACTTCACTTTAGCCAATGGCTTCATCAATACATCAACTATCTGTTCATCTGTCACGACATACTGGAGCATCTCTGCTCCTCTCTGCACCATATCCCTGATATAGTGATACTTGATCTCGATATGCTTTGACTTGTCATGGAACACTGGGTTCTCTGACAAGTTCACACAAATCTGGTTGTAGCAATATATACAAGTAGCATCCATCTGGAGATCAAATAAATCAGACAGTAGCTTCCTCAGCCATACTACCTCACAACTAGTTGAACAAGCTGCAACATACTCTACTTCAAATGTACTCAGTGCCACATAGTATTGCTTCCTGCTAAACTAAGAGATAACACTTGATCCCATACTGAAGCAACACCTTGAAGTGCTCTTCCTATTGATGGCACTGCCTGCCCAATCTGAATCAACATAACCCTCTAGGCTAATCTTCTGATTTGCATC
This sequence comes from Pseudotsuga menziesii, assembly GCA_001517045.1. Lineage (NCBI taxonomy): Eukaryota > Viridiplantae > Streptophyta > Pinopsida > Pinales > Pinaceae > Pseudotsuga > Pseudotsuga menziesii. Next base: position 173,438 of record LPNX010421947.1, read on the forward strand.
GTACTTGAGACCATAGTCAACTATACCCTTCAAGTACCTTAGAATATGCTTTGCAGCAACCAAGTCAACATGTCTCATATTTGTCAGGAACTGGCTCAAGGTGTTCACAGCAAAGCAAATATCTGGTCTTGTGTTCGTCAGGTACATCAAGGACCCAATCATCTGACGATACATGATGGCATCAATCGCTTCTAATGAAGCATCACTCAATAGCTTCAGGTTCGATGCCATAGGTGTGGTTATGGCCTTACAGTCCATCATCCCAAATCTCTTCAGAATCTCTACTGCATACTTCCCTTATCTAAGGAATATTCCACCCGCATTCTGCCACACCTCCATGCCTAAGAAATAGTGCATCATTCCCAAGTCTTTCATTTCAAACTCGACAGCAAGTTTCCTCTTTGTATCAGCAATCAACCCATCCATACCTATTACAAATAGATCATCCACATACAACAGGAGTATCACTGGGTTGCCATCTTCAACCTTGTAGTAAAGGTTGGAATCTTCTTTACTCTTGGTAAAGCCCAAACTGGATAGGAAACCATCAATTATACTGTACCATGTCCTGGGTGCCTATTTCAAACCGTACAGGTCTTTCTTCAATCTACACACATGAGACTACCTATCATGTGTCTCAAAATCGAGTGGCTGTTCCACATACACTTCCTCTTCTACTACACCATTCAATAAAGCAGTCTTGACATCCATCTGATGTATCTTCCATTTCATCACTGCAGCCAGAGAAAGTATTGATCTGATGGAAGTGTATCTGGCTACAAGTGCAAATGTTTCTTCACAATCTATTCCTTCTTTCTGAGAGAAACCACGAGCCACGAATCTAGCTTTATATTTCTCGATGCTACCATCTGCAGCATGCTTGATCTTGTAGATCCATTTGGAAGTTACAATGGAATTCCCTTCTGGCTTGGGAGAACATCCCAAACATCATTCTTTATGATCGATTGATACTCTTCAATCATAGCATCCTTCCATTCTTTCCTTTCTACCGCTTCTTCATAGTTGGAAGGTTCTTTATCGATAATGTCACATAGTAAGGCTACGTAACTAGAGCACGATCTAGTTATCTTTCTTCCTCTGGGAGTTTCTTCTGAAGCTCCATATATTTCTACACCTTGGATAATTTCACATACCCAAGCAGGTTTCGTCTTATGAGGATTATTATACAGAGGTGGATATAGGTTCTTGAGGTTCTTCAAATTCTCAATCTTCTTCTTGAATTTCTTCGTTCATGATTGTGTCATGAATTCTTGGTTCTCTTGTTTCTTCAGGTTCTTCAACTGGTCTCTTCCTTGATTTGATGTAGGATGAATATTCATCAAATGTTACATCTATGCTAATGTCAATATTCTTGAACCCTGGGAAGTATATTCTGTAAGCCTTTGAGCTTTCAGAGTATCCCACAAATATACCCTTCTTTCCCGAAGGATCTAAATTCGTCCTCTTTTCTTTCGGAATGTGTATGTACACAGGACAGCCGAATATTCTGAGATGGCTGACTTCTGGTTTCTTGCTAGAGAAGACTTCTTCAGGAGTCTTATTCTTGAGTACTCTATGTGGAGTACGGTTCTATATATACACCACTGTTCTGGTAGCTTCTGCCCAAAGATGCATAGGAAGATCTTGATCATGAAGCATTGCTCTTGTAGCTTCCATGATAGTTCTATTTTTCCTTTTTGCAATCCCATTCTGTTGTGGATTATAAGGAGTGGACAACTCCCTCTTAATCCTTGAGTCTTTGCACAACTCTTTGAATTAATTTGATGTGAATTCTTTGCCATTATCTGATCGAAAAGTCTTGATCTTATTTTCAGTATGGTTCTCGATCAAGGATTTGAATTCCTTGAACTTGCTGAATACTTCATATTTGTTCTTCATGAAGTAGAGCCACGTTTTCCTAGAAAAATCATCAATAAAAGAAACATAGTATACATACCCTCTTAGTGAACTGGATGACATTGGACTGCATACATCGGAGTGAATGATTTCCAAGATTCCTTTTGCCTTGCTCTCGCTACATGGAAATGTCTTCTTTGTGTTCTTTCCTTTCGCACATCCTTTGCATACACCTTCATGTTTTGTTTGCATTTTTGGGAGACCTTCAACAAATTTTCTTGCAAGTGGTAGTGCTCTGTAATGCACATGTGCAAGCCTTCTATGCCAAAGCTCATTTGGTTCTACCGAGTCATGAAACAAAGCTTGTTCTGGTTGGCCCTTCAATTTGTATAGTCCTCCTTCTTGTTCTCCAATCACTACTACATCATCAAAATGCAACCCTCATTCATTTTGCATCTAATGCAGATATGGAGAGGAGATTCTTATTTAGTATAGGTACAAACAATACATCTTTCATCTTGATAGACTTTCCAGAGTCTAGCTTATAGGAGGAATCCCCACTACCTTTTATTGGATACTGGTAGTCATCTCCAAGTTTCATCTTGTGAGGTGATTCATGTTCATATAATTTCACAAAGGATTCCTTGAATCCTGTCATATGTTTGGAAGCACCACTGTCTATAAGCCAATAATTGCTTCCATGTGTGATAGTTCTCGTGAGAGCAGAAATCAGAACATATTCTTCATCACTTGAAGAATCATCACTGACTTGTCTGTTTCTCTTTGTGGAAGGTTCATCATCCTCTGCAGCATGAGCATGATGTCTTCGCTTTTTTCCCTCCTTCTTGTGAGAGTTACTTTTGTTCTTAGGACAATCTCTAGCAAAGTCTCCTCTTTCATCACATGTATAGCAAATGAACTTATACTTATCTCTAGGATTTCTAAAGTTATTCCTTTGATGAGAGTACTTACTTCTGTGGTGGCTAGATCTGGTTTTCTTGGATTGTACTGTGAGAGATTGATCTTCACTTCCCATCTTCTCTTCTCGAGCTGCTATCCAAGCTTATTCTTGAGAGAATTCTTCCCATAGTCTATTGAACTTGACTAACTTCTTTCTGGCACAGATCCCTTGAATGAAAGAGTCCCATGTACTAGGGAGACCATTCAAGGTGGTCATTACAATCTCTACATTCTCCACTTCTTCATCTACTACTTCCAATTGTTCCTTGATATAATAAACCCTTGTAAAGTAAGATTGGATGGTTTCTGCATTTTGGATCTTCAGATTCTTCAACTGGTTTCTCAAGGTCATCTTCCCGTTTATGTTCTTTCCTTCAAACAATTTGGTTAGGGAATCAAACATAGATTTAGGTGTCTTTAGGGAGGACACATGTTGTAAGAGGTGATCCTTGATTGAATCAGCAATAATCCTCTTTTCCATAACCAACTTCTTCTTGTGTAAGGCCTTAGCCTCATCTCCCTCTGGAACTGGAATCTCCTCATTGATGTATGAGTCCAACTCATTCTCTTCCAAGACCAGGGAGATCCTATACTTCCAGGCTCGGAAGTTATCAACTCCCTCAATATTTTCATCAATCTTGGTATGATGAGACATCTTAACTAGGAACCTCAAATGGAAATACAAAAGATTTAGATCTTACTAGGTCAAGATGTCAGATCTGAATCTGGAGCTGAAATTCTACAGTGCTGGTTTAGGAGCAGATTAGGGTTTTGATTTTCTGGAGTTCTGTCCAACCAAATGCTTTGATATTGATCCCTAACTTCAATTTTTAGGAGGAGATCAATCTAGGCCTGGGCTCACTAAAAAATTCCACTCCTCTGAAAAGCCCTAATTTTCGGCACCAGTGTTGGGTCCAAAACTAAAAAACCTCAGATTTGGATTCTGCTTCGACAGAAAGATGCGACCTAGGGAGGAGAGTTATTCCAACCTTATTTTTCTGAAAATCCATGGAGAGAGATCCAAAAAATAGGAAGCCCTAGTTCCCGCAGCTGCATAGTGTCTTCTTCTTAGGTTAGCTCTGATACCATGTTAGATTTTTAACATTAAGCTAGCATTATATTAGGATCTTTAACTGAGAGAATAACAAGGACAACAATCAAACACAAGAGACAATGAACACATTTTTTTTCCTTGGGGAAACCATAAATGGAGAAAACCCCACAACTTCCTCAGAGATAGAATCAACACCAAATAGAAAAGCCCAAAGTAGTAAGCTGATCTCTCGACAGCAGTAACCTCTTTCTTCCTAGCCCCAATGTCTTCTTCTTCCTCAACTATGCGCTACAACTGAGTGTGAGTGAGTGTGTCATAAATATAGAGGTTAGCTCTCTATTTATACTAATTCCCAACTTGACTAAACCCAACTAGGGCCGACTTCACTAGGTGAGTCTAATAACCCTAGTGCCCTGGAATTGTGGGGACTTTAACCCTTGATCAATAGGAGGGTTACCCATAATGAATTGACATGACTTGTTTACATTATAGATCCTCCCAATCAGAACATCGGGGCATGACATGACTCAATTACATTACAGACACATTCCGGAATAAACATTGGGGTACAAGACATAAGATATATAAGTGAATACATTCCGAAGTTACAAATACATTAACATGGATATCATGTTGGGTAAGAGATGTCTGTGAGCATATTTCTCATTTTGTGTCAAGCTCGTTAAAAAATGAAACATATGTCTGTGAGCATAGTTCCCGTTCTGTGTCAAGCTTGTTAGAAAATGAAACAGATGTTTGTGATCATAGTTCCCTTTCTGTGTCAATATCATTAAAAAATCAAATGAATGTCTTCAAGCATAGTTCTTTTCGGTTTCAAGATTGTGTAAAAGAAACATGCCCCCAAAAGCATAGTTATTTTATGTTTCAAGCTTGTGTAAAAATGAAATAGGTCACTTTGAGCAGTGTTTATTCTTAGTTTCAAGCTCGTTAAAAAATAAAACTGACCTTTAGCAGAGTTCCTTTTTCGTGTCAAGCTTGTTAAAAAATGAAATGGATTCTTCCATTGTATCAAGACTCAATTTTTGAATCTTCATTTTATCTACTTGTAAAGCAGAAGAAAAAAATCTTGGGGGGAATATACCCTACCTTTCTATATTGGGATTTAGCTACTTAACAGTTATACTGGGGGAAAGTACCAACCACTGGACATCATGTTGGGAAAATACCCATAAATGGAACTCATTTTGAGCATACTTTCTTTTTAGTTTCGAGCTTGTTAAACCATGAAATGACCCTTGAGCATAGTTCTTATTCTGTTCCAATCTCAATAAAAAATGAAGCAATACTCTGAGCATTCTTTCAACTGATATTTGAGCTCGTTAAAAATAGTAAGATGGTGTCGAACTTACTTTTATTTTTCATGCTCTGGTTAAAACATAATAAGTCATTTGAGCTTACTTTATTGCTTTTTCGTGCTCTGGATTCAAACATGAAAAAGTTTCCGAGTTCGTTTTATGCCTTCGACGTGCTTGTTAAAAACTTAGTGAAGAGGTATCAAGTGTACTTTTACTGTTTTTCAGACTCGTTAAAATTGGATTATAAAAAAAGAGCCCTAATAGAGTCCTCTTTAAGCTCTTTCCAGACTCTTAAAATGTGAAAATATTGTCGAGTGAACTTGTCTTCTTCACGCTCGTAAAAGTACCTGAAGATTCATCTTCCTGGTGATAGTTTACCCCTTTTTTGGACCAGGGGCACTACCTACAAAAAAGGTACACTCCAGCCAATCATGACTAGAAGATTTCTCTTGGGAATTATTTTATACTTTTTCAGACCCTAGGGACTAAATCATACGAAAAAGGACCCTTTGGAGTCTTTTTTCATTTTCGTTCAGACTCTCTAAACATGAATGATACTGAGTTTTCTTTCAATGGACTCATTAAACTAAATAATGAGAGACCCTATTTTGGGAATGAACCCCTCCTTTCTCAAGTTCATAAAACATATGAGAATGGACTCATCGCTTGATGAGCTACAATGAGTTTTTGTTACCCTCCTTGAAATTGTAAAAACGAAAAGAGGCACTCATAAATCATGATGGGGAAAGTAAGGAAAGGGAAATACATTTAGTTTTCAATAATGGAAGTTATTAGTCACTTTTGATCATGGAACTTGTCTACATTTCATTCAATCAAATGGGTATTCATCTTGCTTCTGAGTTGATCCACTTTCATGAGTCATGCCATTCCTTTGAGTCTTTCAAAGAATGCATCATCCGTTGTCGCATTATGTCTTGGTTTCCGCCTCGTCAAGTCAATGCTACCAAGTCTTCGGTCATGCTACTCAATGTTCAAAGGGAAATTGTCTTGAGATTTTACACCTATAGTCAAAACAACGTTTTGTGTCAATTACTTTTGAGTCAGTCCTATGGTTACCTCATACTCAAAATTCCTGAAATTTGTTTCGAGTTTTGTGTCATCGATGTGGGATTCATCATGTACCTCCTTCGATGAGACTATTCATGTCGACTTCAACTCATCATTCAAGAATTAGTATTAGAAACAAATTAGTACCTTGAGATATGTATGCATCAATGACAAATTCTCTTGCTTTTGACATAGGTTCATATCACTGACCTTTGATCGAAAGATTCATTTGAGTGTTTGACATCAGATCATCTATTCACACTCAGGAGATTGTACTACGGTACCTTGGGAATCATCGACATCAATGGTGATCTCGCTCACACTTGTTAACGGTTCTCATCATTGACAGGTAATAAAGTGGTTTCTACCATGTTCGACATCAAAACATTGTAATCACATGGATAGAATTGTACTTTGTGGAAGACAAGATGAATACCCTGGGGACTTATTAAGATATCATTGCTTTCCCCAGGTTACGATGGAGTATTTTGTATAAGTCCTAGCATGGATCCACTTTGTATGGTCGTGTCTATGCTCAAATTTGTGTCCATTTGACATAGATCTACATTATATGTTTGGTAGCTATGTACAAATTTGAGTCTTCTTCGTATGGATCTACATTGTATTTCAGTAGCCATGACTTTTTGTATCTCACATGGATCTACGTTGTATTGGTTGGAAACCATGTTGTGAGTCATTTGGGACATTTATCAAAATGTAAAAGGTGTTGTAGAAAGTTTGTGATGCTTGAGAAGTTCTGACCATTGGACCTTTGCCTCAGGACTACACTTTCTTCTATCAAAGTATTTTTCCTATCATTTCCCTCTATCCATCATACTTTGGGGGGAATTTTGTTACACCTTTTTTTACACCTAAATCTTATCACCATCATGTTAAGAGATAGGTATTTCCTTGTCTGCTCCAATCCCTCAGAGTTTGTCCTAGAGAAATGAAAGGAAGAAATTATTCCTTTGAATTTTTCCTTGTTTTGAGCCAGTAACACTCCGTTTACATGTGAAAAGGGAGGTTCCACCGCTCTTTTCCTTCATAAAAAGGGTGTTACCCCCTTAACACCATTTTTTTCTTCAGCAAAAGTGCGGTGATCGAGTTTTAAAGGAAAAAAATGAATCCTCAAGAGGCTTCTCGAAACTTACCTCTATGGATCCTCATCCCTATGGTTTAGGAACACCTGGAGCTCAAGATCCTTCATTTTTTGATCTTCCTTCCACCTCATCCACCATTTCCTCCCATGCCTTTAAATACTAGCTCATCCCCCATGGTAAAGAGTAGGAATAATTATTTTGAACACCCAATCTCCGTCAAAATAATTCTTGAGCTATTGGAGGAAAGGATCCATTGGAAGGAAATCTCAACACTAAGGCAGAAAGGTTGTAGTCTCTCTAATAATTTCTAATAAAAATGGATTTTATTTCCAAAATTTACTGTATCATTTGTATGTATTGCTTGATTCCTTGGTCACAAACATAGATCTAGTTTATTATCTTGTATGCTATCATCTTTCTCTTGTTAACTTCAATATTTTACAGGTTCTTATGGGGTAACAGAGGACAAAGCTTCAAGAATATCGAGGACAAAATTTAAGAGAAGCATTTATGGAAATTGAACCCAATGATAGAACAATTACACTCACAACAATTATCAATTGTACATGCAAAATCACTCACAAAAGAGATTGAATATGGAGTTGAACACTAAACGGTATTGAATAAGTGTACAATAGCCAACCCTGTGAAGTCATAGGTTGCCACAATAAATATTTACATGAATGATTCGAATGCATGAGGAGGCAATTCAAATCTAGTCAAAAGCAGGCTTACTAAATCTAAGCAAATTCCCCATAGGTGCATAAAGCAGTTTCCAAAACTGTCAAGGATCTCACGAATTGGAAAAATCAATTAGGAAAGCTAAAATGTAATGGAATGAAAACTCATACATGCTTTTCATAGGAGAAAAGAGTGGAGGATGTGGAGGACAAAAAACTAGTTAACCTCACCTAGTCAAACTTTCCCAATTGCCTTAAAGCACTGAAAAAGCAGGCAATAAAGCAGAAAAAGTAGAAGGGTACTTAGGAGTCCAGGAATAAAGTAGATTTGATTCCAAGAGGTTTCCCAAGCACTCTATGAGTCAAAATTAGCAATTTTGACCACTATGGATGTGTAGATGACAACTTGCATAAGGTGGAACATGGAAACTAGGAAAATAAGACAAAAATGGATTAATTAATGTCTAAGGTATCTAACTATGGGTTGATTATTATAACACCCCCCCTTAAGCATGAATTATGAGTAATATGTCAGAAAATTATAGGGCCTAGAAACAAGGCTTAGTCACCCTTTACATACTGCATGTCCATTTAACCAAGGAAAGAGGCAAAAACCTAGTGGGAAAATCCTCCCTTAAACATGGACTGTAAAACACAATTTGGAAATATTTTCATCACTCATGCTTCACAGCATGATCAGCAATCCCCAGCAGTGATTTGATATTGCTGTAGGTCTTCTCACAAAATGCTTTGGTGAAGATATCAGCTACTTGTTCTGAAGATGAACAGAAGAGTAGGTGAATGGTGCCATCATGCACAAGCTCTCTGATGTAGTGCATATGGATCTCAATGTGTTTGGTTCTCTGCTTTTGAACTGGATCATTGCAGATTCAAATGGTACTCTGATTATCACAGTAGATAGTAGTTGAGTATTATGATTCAAATCCACACTCTCCAAGTAACCCCTGCAACCCTAAACATTGATTTGCTGCATTTACAACTCCTTTGTACTCTGCTTCTGTAGATGAGAGTGCAATGGCACTCTGTTTCTTGCTTGACCAGCTGATTGGCCCTTCTACAAGAATGAAAACATATCCTGATGTGGACTTTCTATCTATGCTATCACCTGCCCAATCACTGTCAGTAAATCCAATCAAATCAAGATCATATTTTGCTTTATAGAAGATCCCATGTGTCCTTGTTCCCTGAACAAAGTTAAGGATCCTTTTGGATGCTTTCCAATGGATATCATGAGGCTGATCCATGTATCTAGAAGCCACACTTACTGCATAAGGAATATAAGGTCTAGCATGTGTAAGATACAACAAACATCCAATCAATTTCCTATACAGTGTATTGTTTACCATAGGTGAAGAATCAACTTCTTCAAGCTTCACTCCTGAAAGGAAAGGAGTCTTGCTTGGCTTGCAATCCTTTATTCTGAATTTGTTTAGAAAATCAAATGCATACTTGGACTGGTGCACCTTTATTCCAGCTTTGGTTTGAGCAATCTCAAGCCCCAAGAATTGGCTTAAGGGCCCCAAATCTGTCATGGAGAAGGCTTGGTTCATTGCACCCTTCAAGGAAGCAATCTCATCCTCTGAGCTTCTTGTAATGAGGATGTCATCAACATATAACACAATTATAATTAATGAACCATTAATAAACTTCAAATATACATTTTTATCTGATTTGCATCGAACAAAATTCAGTGATAGCAGAAAGCTATCAATCTTGGCATACCATGCCCTGGGGGCTTGCTTTAGCCCATACAATGACTTCCTTAGCTTGCACACAAGAGATGGGTTAGTAGAAAATCCTTGATGCTGCTGCATGTATATCTCTTCAGTGAGATCTCCATTCAGGAAGGCACACTTTACATCCATGTGATGTACCTCCCATTGCTTTGAAGCTGTAATGGCTAAGGCTAGCCTGATGGAGTCCATCTTTGCCACTGGTGCAAAGGTCTCATTGTAATCAATGCCATGAACCTGTGAGTAGACCTTGGCTACCAATATGGCCTTCTAGTTCAGAGGTGAACCATCAGCAGCAAATTTGGTCTAGTACACCCATTTACACTGAACTAGCTTCCTCCCTGGTGGAAGATCAACCAGCTCCCAAGTGTTGCTCTTCTAGAGTGAGATGAACTCTTCCTTCATGGATTCTTGCCATATTGGATCTCCTGCTGCATATTCATATGTCTGAGGATTTGATTCAACCATAAGATAGCATTTATCAGCAAACATAGGATCCTTCATGCACAGAGCACTCTCAAATTGAGATCTAGTCCTCCTAGGGTCATTAGGATTTCCAGTTAGCTCTCCTGCTTCATGAATGGTATTGGCTGACCATTTTGGCCTTGTAGAGATTTTAGGATCTGAAATAAATTCATCACTATCAGACATATCAGAATCAGCATGTTCAACTATCTCTTCATGTACATTCAGAGGTTCTGGTGGTGAAGAGGCTTCTCCAACTTCCACTACTGCTAGGGGTTCTTCTTGAAACTGAACACACCTTTCGATGAAGGTTTTGTTTGTGCTCAAATTTATCAGCTTGTACCTTTTTGAATCTTCAGAGTACCCAACAAATAGAAACTCTTTTCTTTGGGGCTGCAGAGCCTTTCTCTTTCCTGTTGGAATTCTAGCCCAAGCCCTTGAGCCAAAAATCCTGAAATGGGTCACATCTGGCTTGTGCCCACTCCATGCTTCGAAAGGAGTCATACCA
>LPNX010421947.1:229126-241266 GCA_001517045.1 Pseudotsuga menziesii
TATCTAAAACCCTAAGGAACATTTCTCATATTCCCATCATATGGATAGATGCATAACCTTGTTTTTGACAGAGATATGGTTTTCTCTCATAGCTTTGATCTCTTCTCTTTAGATATGATATATCTAGCCTATATCCTAATAGATGTGATAATCTGTGCACTCTCTACAATACCACTATGTAAACCTTGATTTCTTCTCAGAGATGATGCTTTGATACCATGTTAATTTTTACACTTACTCTAATCACAAGAGTTGATCTTATCTTTGGAATTCTAATCTATAGATTACTAGATACATACATAGAAAATAAATTTCAGATATGATCTATAAGAAACTATAATAAAATCATTAAATGACGAACATGTGTACCAGACCTGGAAATCAAATCACATAAACACAATGATTTACCCTGAATGAGAAACCCCAATGGAGAAAGCCAATATCTATAGGATTTCTATAATACGAGCCAAATAAATACGAGAGAGATTACAATCAACTTTATCAATTACACAGAAGAACTTGATGCCTTGGAAATGCATCCTAGATCTATGGTATATTTCTTCAACAACTGAACTACCTCTAAAGGAATATGCCCCTATAGCACATGTGTGACCAGTCTATCAAGTGCACCCTCTATCTACTTTGATCTATGAGGGAATATTATCTAGGTTTATGCCTATGGAAGTACAGCCCCTCTCAATCTTTGAAATATGCACCCTTTTCTTCATTTTCTATCTCAACTACTAAAGAATGTGCAGGGCTCTCTCTAGAATGTGCCCCTCTGATTGTCTCTCTCTCCTCTCAATATAAATGATCTCTGAATATCTCTGAATATTTGAATGATAAAGGAACCATATCCTCAATCTATGAATAATATGCCTCATTTCTCTTATCCCTATCACCCTCAAGCCTACACCTTCTCTCTTATAGGTGCACCCCTCCTCAAGAAATGATCCCTCCTTTCTCAAAAGTGCGCCTCGCCTCTATGAAGTTGGTCTTGAGTAAGTTTACCTTTACCCTCCTACCTCCTTTTAATATCTCATTGTTTAAATTAGGTTTCCAAAAACCTAACATCACTTTTGATGCAATCTTTAGAACAAAACAATCAAACCCCAAGTCAAAAAACACTCACCAACTCTTCAGTCTGCAAACCAACGTTCCACCTCTTTGGAAATTCCTGGAATGGAACTCAAAACTTCAACCCAATGTGGCTAAAGAAATCCAACTCAAAAATAAATCCAGAATTGCAGGAATAAGCCAAGCATGTAACAAGGAACAAGGAAAACATAGATTTACTCTGTTTCTGATAGTTTCACCTTCAACCTACCAAAACGCATTTCAGTCTTCTCTTTGAAACATTGAAATAGGATTGTATATAAACATGGTTAAATGGAATCCCAATATCCTTCTTTTGGGAATAAAAACAGTCACCAATATCAAACAACAATTTCCTATGGTAGAGAATCCATTCAAACAAAAAATAATCGATATCATATTTAAAGTTCTTAATCTTTATTTAAAATCAGACAACACACTTCTTCAGTGTTCACACTCATTTGTTCATCCAATAAATTTTTCTTCTATTTCAATCAATGCTTTTAAAGAAAAGAACAAACCCACAAAACTCTGCGTAGTTGGGTTAAATGACCACAGCGTTTCCTACAAATTCAATGTCAAACTCAAGGTTCAAAACATCACATGGTTCTCATTTATTTCACTCGCTATTTTCTTCTCCTACAAAGGTTCAGTTATTGAGAATACATGCTCTTCCTACCCAATCTATGTTTCCCAATGTAATTTATCCCAACAATGCAATTTCCATATTTCATCATTCAGTAATGATTTGGTCTTCGTTTCTTGTTGGATTAGATTTCATTGCCAACAAACCTTCACTCCAAAATAGTCACAAAAGTGAATCATAACTCGATTTCTTTCCAATCCCTTGAAACTTATTCATGGGAGCCTCATATTCCTATAGTTACCAATCAGTGGAAGTTCTTGTTCCAGTACCCAAACACATCCTTGCCACATCCCATTCATTTACGCGTATAACAATGCATCCTTTGTCTCCCTAAATCAATTTTAATTAAACCTATTCCTTCAAAAATAAACTTGTGTTCTTACCTTCTCTACAGGATTAATCCGCACACAAAATATGTACAATCACACACATTCATAAATAGAATTTCGACTATCAAATATCCAATAACACATTAATATCTAACCCATTCATATAGTAATTTTCATGACAACTAAGGCTTTTCGTTAATAAAGAAAATTGTACATACCTACTCAGAACCTCACATTTTGGTTATAATATCTTGTCGCCTATTTTCACACTTTATTAGTGATATCCTTCTCCCTACTCTCTACATACTTCTAAATTCACATAGGCTTAAAATATATCGAAGGAAGTCGATTCTTCCAAATTACAACAAATCTTAACAAAAGAGTAACTGTCTATTAATTATAACTGCCTACTAAAATAACTCTTAATTCTATATTTTAAATAATCAATCTGCGTAATTACATGTACATGGGGATTGTGTCTTCCTAACTATAATCCTATAGATCGATTTGATTTACAGAGGGTTTCGATGCCCCTGCAAAACTTTCATGCAAAATCACACTACTGTATTAAAAAATAGTGTATCATGTATGCATGAACATATCAAATGCAACTGGTAAAAGTATTAGAACTTTGTGCATGTTTCCACCACTGTATCCATGCCAACTAGTATATCATTTCTCACACTCTACATCCATGCCTACTCTGCTAATGTCCCTTCATGCTAGATGTGACCACCTGAAGGATATCACGAGATACAAATATCAACAAGTGCATATGATATTCTAAGGTTAGAAAGTCATGAAGAAAGCCACCACAAGGACACAAGAACCATATAAGTTGTGCTCTTCTCTTGCAAGAAAACCTTGGCAAATAATGGATTTCCCAAGGGACTATTAACTCAGAGAAGGGTATTCCTGATCCTGGAGGGTGAGTGACTAAAAAGAAAAGACAACTGGAATGAATTAACTATGAGAAATTCATGATATTCCTAGAATCTTAGCAAGGAGATTCCTTAGCTGGCATGTTATGGAGCACTGAAAGGGAATTGGGGTAAAAAAATTGAGGTACTATTAACTAAAATAAGGGAGCCCAAGGGTATGTTAACTTAGATAAGGAAGCCCTATTCCATGTGTTGTATAGGTTGATTGAGGAGGAGTGTTTTGAATTGGAGCAGTTGTAGTGGGTTTGTCAAGAGGAGTAATGAGATGAATTCTTCCCATGGAAGCTCTGTGAAAGAAAGAAATGTGCATGCATATAAGTATTGGATAGATATTTACTACTTATTTTTTATGAAATAAATATGTGTTCTTACATTTTGGAATTGTAAAATTGCTATAGAAATTATGACTATTTTCATGAGATGATTATAACATACTTCTTCTTAAGGAATGCATAGTTACATGTTGATGTGTCGAGTGTGGGAAGAAAACTAAGGAAGTGGATGATAGTTGTTGGTGCATTATGTATGAGATGGCTAAAAAACATACTATATTTCAAGGACCAATAACACTAAGGAAAATATGGTTGAGAAAGAAACTCGAAAAATAAAGGATGGTTGTGCAGCTATGTATTGTACCTGTCTAAAGACATGTTAAAGTTTGTAATTGTATATATATCAGTGTTGATGCATTGAGGATGGTGCATAAATTAAGGGAGGTGGGAATGTAACACCCAATTTTTTACCCCAGAATGTAATTACGTAATTATATATGATATGGATAGAATCAAAACAAGTACGATGTAATTATGTACATTTTATATTTAATATAAAAATCCATGATTGTTGTAAACTAAAGGACAAAAAATAAGAGATGGGGGGATATCCTTCCACAAGGGGGGGATAGTGATCACCCTAAGCCTAGGACTGGAGGGGGGAATATGTCCAACCAAAGTATTCCATATGTCCTAATCTCCTTAGAAAAATAGCGAAAAGTGTCAAACTGCATGGATTCCAAGTGGCTAGTTCTTATCATCCTTGGTGCCACTTGGCTAGTCTCCACCATGCATATAAATAGGGAAAACTATTTTATTCTTCATTGATTCCTTCATATGAGGGACAATCATATTTGTTACTAGACCCTAACTACCTGCTTCAGAACTACCATCATCGGTTCTACCAACACCTTGTGGCACACATTTAACCACCTAGAGAATAGTGAAATTCCTTGGAGCCATGGAGAAGAATTGGATTAAAAACCCAAGGTGCTATTAGCTCAGAGAAGAGATCCCAAGGTATTTTTAAATCAAATAAGGGATCCCCATTCCTTGGTTGATGGATAGTTGTAGCCAGATAATCCAACACATTCTTGTGGATAGATAGTCCCAGATCAGGGGTAGCCTATCAAAGTAAGATATGACTTGATAGAGCCTACGATTGGGATGGACATCTGTCAAAACACCAAAAATTTTGAATAATTTAAAATTTTTAAAATAGCATATAACCTCATTAAATGCAGTCATTAACTATTTGATTAGTTTTATGTTACTAGAAATGTAAATGAATGATATTTTGATTATACTTAACTTTTAAAGAGTAATTCTTTTCAGTTACTGATTGTTTTTCTACTTGCGACACAAGGTGGGTTTGTCATGAAGGACTGGGCTTACTTAGCTTTCGAGCTAACGCAACAGTTTTCTTCTATTACAGGTATACAGGTAAGATGTATGGGTTGCTGTTAACCAGTCTCGGAAGTTTACAATACGATTTGCTGTATATAATTTATTTAGTTAAAGTACATACATGCTAGACAGATTTACCATGCTTCTAAAGGTAAAACTTTTACTAAGTTTCCTTTGAGACTTATTGCTAGAGAATCGAATTCTACACATAGAGATGGTAGTTAACTTTTCTATACAGAAAATATAGGGTTTAACAAGTCTACAGAGTATGAAACCATTAAATGTTCATACTGAAGGTAAGTGTAAGAATGTAATAATTATTTCTTTACTTAACAGCTAGCATGGTAGAAAATCACAACAACAAAGGTTTACTTCTATTATTCATAGTTAACATGGCATGTTTAGATTGCATATTATTCAGATTTTCAACTGCAGTTGTAAATGATAAGATATTACAAGTATCGATCTATACTTTTCTTACTTTAAGCATTTACAAGTTTATTGTTTGATACAAGCCTTCCCTTAATAAATTAAGGGTTTTACACTGCTTTTAAATACTACTCTAATTTCCAAGATCGACATTTGGATAGAAACCAAAACACCTTTTGAATCAGTCCTAGACTTATCATATTTAACCCCTTTATGAGTTTTTAAGACTATACTATCAAACAAGAAGGTTAATATATCCAAGTTGTCTATCACATAAATAACTTAGAAAATCCTTGATAAATTTTTGAGCTTAGAAAGTGACAAAAGTCTAATTGTCACCACAAGGATTCTAAGACTATTAAAAAGGTTGCTAATCTATTAACAAGTAGCAATGATAAGGACTAGAGTAAACCAAAATCAAATTGATGGGTAACATAACTTAATTACAACTAATTATAGACTTTAAAGAAATATTATGTCTCTTACCTTCACTTGAGACTAAGGCAATTGGAAATATAGTGGTAAGTTTATAAACAACCACGACTTAACATTATTCCAATGCTCTTATAACTTATTATAATTAAAACAATTCTCCATACCTATATATATGAGACTAATAAGGAGAAATATCTATAATACCATGTTTTATGAGCATTAAACTAATGTTATATGGTTGAAATCGTATCGCAGGGATACTATCGTATAACGAACCTTACGGGATCTCCACGCGATGATTTGGTTGTAAAACAGTCAAAGGAGATATGGTCGTGGAACTTTAGAATTTTACCCACTGCATGTAAAGTATTAAAGTACTACGTGGTCTCGTTTCAGCCATACATTGGCATTATAAAACTGTTGACTCAACCCTACTCATCATTTCTCCTTTGCCTTCGGGCCTTTGGCCGCTCTGCAAACCCTCCTAGTCTGTTTTGTTGTTGCGTTGTCTACTATCGGTCCTCTTGCTGCTCCAGCTCTTCGTGAGCTCAGCTACTGCACTGAGTGGGGAGGTTATGGTGTTGAAAAACTCACTATTTGTCTCTGCAATACCTCTATTGTTTAGCTTGGCTCTGGTCTGTCACAGTCCTTACCTTTCTCCTTTCCCATGAGAGTGATTCTTCCTTCAGTGTAACGTGGCTTATGCTGTCAGCAGGTTGTGTGTTATTTGCTAGGAAGAAGACTGCAGTTGTAGGGTTTTACCCTATCCATCGATTAGCTGGGGTTTCTTTTGCTGTCAGTGTTTGAGAGTGTTATCAACGTCGTTCATTTGCCATCGATTGACAGGTTCCTTGTTCAAGCTGGTTGCGGTATCACTGTGTGGGATCATCCACTGCTAAGGTAACCAAAATATACTTATTTTCTTTAATGTCGAAGCTAACATTAATGTTAATACATTTATTTTGCATTAATATAGTAACTAACAGTCGGCTGTGAAATGGTTTTTGCAGATAAACCTGCTACTTTTCTCTGCAAACAAAAGGAATGAGGGTTACGGCATTATGGGCCACGGTAAGCCCTGGTCTCTCCACGGCTTGTCCACTTTGTGTGAATCCTTAAGGGATTGCGATGGGTTGGTCGTTGCAGCCCTTTTTGACCTTCATGGCTTTTGGTTGTTTGTTTTGATGTTATGCATCGGGGGTTTATAACCTAGCTCTCAAGCATAGCTCTCCGGCTTCTACCGTGAGTGTAAAATCTTTTTTGTAATTACTATTGTGTTTATAATAACTGAACAGGCTGTAAGCCTTCGTGTATAATTGCTTAATACGACCATGGATTGATGAGAAAGACTGGGTTCCACCAGTTCATTACTTAAGTATTATTTTGACTGGTTAGGGTTTTTACCCTTAGTTAATATGCACGTTTCAGAAAACTGGTTGCTGTTATACAATTTTTTTCATTTACTTATATTAATGAGAAAGCAAAGGTTAATTTACAAAGAGCTATAAGTAAAATACTGTTAACTACATTGTTCACTGTTTACCTTGTATAAATTTTATTCTTATAGGGTTTAACCCTAATCGATAGTGAAAGAAGTCACTCCATTATTTCTTTTATTTTTCCTTATATATATTCTTGTTAAGTTCAGAAAGTATTTCTGGTACTATTTAGGGTTACTGTCTATATTTATAATCAGTAAATAAGCTCGATTAAGAGCAATTTGCAATTCTATTGTTAATTTCCTGCACAAAATGTATTAGGTTTAATTACTATTTAAAAAGTATTTTTCATTAGGGTTTCTGTATCAGGTTTATAATTTGACCTCCTTATGAATAAGGAAATGTATTTACTGCTGCACAGTTATACCTTAGAAGAAGTAAGATTAAGAACTGTCAATTACTTGCAGCTCAGACAGTATGATTAATTCTGGAAGATATTTATAGTAGTAAGAATCCTACTTTAAATTAATAGCAAAACAAAATAAAATACCTTACTACTACTATAATGAATATATTATCTTTCTAACATTTCTGTAGCTTTTATATTAATACCTTAGTTTATTTTATAATATTTTGGAAATAGTATTTATTATTTGTTTCTTCTGTAATGTATACTATACTATCTACGTTCTGCTATAATTAGTTTATTTTCTTAGTTATAATGTTTACTTATAAATATTCATATTTTTAATTAACTATATCCATAGTTTACTTTGTAAGTGCAAATATTAACATGTTTATATTCTGAATAAGAGAATAATAGCTCTGTAACTTGTTCAAAATTAGTCTTAATAAAAGAAGGTGTTGAGGCTTGGAAATTCGCAGGCGACAACAGTAAAGGATTCTCCCCAATCAACGTTCCCAACTAGCCCATTGACTATTTGGAATAGGGAATCCATCCGGTTTGCGGTCCGGCTACCGTAGGTCAAGTAACAAAACAAAGGGGTTGCCGGTTGCGGCCCGGTCCACCGAGTTTTTGTATTTTGACTTAGAAATGAAATGCAAGTGCCTAACTAAATGCAAGGTGATCAGAATGCAAGGAGCTATCACAACGTGATGCACAGGTTCTTACCTTTCGTCTTAGACTCACAAGCAGCCCTGTCACATACAGAAATAAACTAACTATCTAATCTATCCCTAGGGAGAAAGGTTATCATTTCAGGTGAGTAATACATTTCGTACATGCACTAAGAAGAGTTCTAGATAGCTGATACTTCCTTCAAAACACGTGAATAGTTATAGATATTTAAACAACCAGATATCCAATTGCTTTATGAACAACATTTATTACTCACAGTGGAATATCCCCAAAAGATACTAAAAAAACATTCAACAAGAACAAAAGTTCAGAAAATCAAATACTCTTACAGTAAATGAACCATAGCTGAAAACGAAGTAGTTCCTCTTCAACATTATTCATTGAGTTCCATTGATACATTCCTCTTGTACTCTCTCCAACAGGTAAAATTGCAGTTTCCTTTGCAAAACGAAGTAGTTCCTCTTACAAGCAAACATTTACAAGATTTTCCAGGGGAAAAAGCCCCTTCCTTAGTGCTAACTCTACAATATTTAAACTATACAGCAAGCCCCCCCTCGGACTGCCCCAACGTTTGGTGTTTTTTTCTTCCTTGGACGCTTCAGATTCCTCTTCAGACCACTGTGTCTTCCCGTTTCCCTTCTGATAGTAATGGATGGACCTTTCTAGTCTGCATTTTTGTCTTCATTCACTTGTCCTTCTCTTTTACGACCTTGCTAGTTCCGGCCTTGCCTCTACTAGACGGTCTGTCTTCCTCCATGCCATGGTAGTTTGACTGCTCTCTCGAACCAACCTGCAATCAATCGACAAGTGTCATTTATTGGAAAGGCGTTACAAAACCAAGCATCAGATTTTAATAATTGAACGACTATTCCACAAAAAAAACGGCCTGGTGCGCCTCTTGTTCCGAGTAGAAAATAGATCGAGCCTTTGGCGGGAAACTCATAAATTGGCAGTCGGAAGGCTTTCCGCTTCGGCAGGGAAAAGAACTCCTTCAGCCGCAACGGCGGAAGGGGCAAGGATAGACCTGCGCTGGACAAGTGAGCGGGAAACTTTGAATCGAATGTCGGCCATATTTGGACATCAGAAGCGGAAAAACTTTACCACCCGCAGTGGCGGCATGGAGAAAAGGTTAAAGCATGTGAGTGGGAAAACTTTGCGTCGGACGTCGGGAGAGTTGGGACATCGGCAGAGAGAAGGATTTCCTGGCCGTAACGGTGGAAGAATAAAGGCTCCGGACAAGCGATTTTACGACCGGCGTGAATCGGACGTCGGAGAGATTCAGACTTTGGATGCTAAACCGATCTGAGAGCCGCAACAGTGGTGGAACAAAAACTTCATAGCTTCCAATCTAACATGGAAAACAAATGCACCTGATCACAGAAAAACTAAGTGCTTAAACGGCTTTAAGGATCAGCTATGGCTAAAGTCGTTTTTTCTTCGAAAGGCGGCCCTAAAAAGCAAAGATTTTACTTTCATTCGATCAGTAAACCAGACATCCACGACTCAACCCGGCATTGAACATGGCATAAATAAACCAGCTGACATCCCACTTCAAAGTAAAATGAAAAGGAAACACGCACAAGAGGCTCGAGAGTTCAATGATCAAACCATACAAAATGGTGAGGAGGGGCCCAAAATTTAATAAATTTGGGGAGAACAGTTGCGGCAGCAACAACTGGCGATTACCTGGTGAACCTAGATCTCTGGGTGATTTTCTTTGAGTGGCAGACTACTTCACAACAAATGCATCCATTGAATTCTTCCAGCCATCTGGATTTCTCAAATGACTGAAGTGTGTACCTTAATCATTGATGCTAGTCCAATTTGGGAAAAGTGGAAACCGAGACCTTCAAGTCCAGATAACTCTGTTGAGGCCAGAGTATGGGTTTCATTATTACCTCTGTTTTCAGGTAGCGAAAAGCGTGGACACCAAAGGATTGTAATATATAGTGAACAACAATATTCGTTTGTTCCTCGTTCCCATGCCATTCTAACACTTTTGTGTTTTTGGGCTTTTGTCCCTTTCATCTGAGTCCTTCTGTACGCCTTTCTTATTGAATTTAAATTCAGGATCCTCTATCCCATAGTGTCTTTTTGTGTGAGTGGTGTAATTCAAGTTGCAGCTCACGGACGGAGAGGATCTTTTGGCAATTTAGTACTTATGATTCAGCATCCGCTTTGATTTATGATGCTTTTATAGAAGTTTTGACTCTTTATTTGCCTTTTGGCATTCGTTTCTTGGCATGGGATCATTTATATTTAATATGCTTTTCACCCTGCTCCTTTCCATGGGTCCTTTGCTGTTGCTCCTTAGAACATTTTAGATGTGATGTGGATGGAGCCCCGACATAGTACTCCAGACTCCTCGAATCCGGTTTATTTCACAGGGGTTAAGCAGGACTTCAATGCACACAGAATTTTATTGGAGAAAACTGTTAGGCTAGAAGAGTTCATTTAGCAACACACAGGCTGACACTCAACATATTTGATATTCCCAAAAAGATCTTAATATCCTCTAGACAACCTCAAGTTCGTTCCCTTTATTGAAAATCAACAACTCAAAATTAAACCAAAATGAAAGAATGACTTGAAAACAACCAAACAACTTATTTATATACAAGACAAAAAATCTCAAAGAAAACTCAAGAAAAGTAAGGCTTGAGCACCAAACCATTAATTGGCAAGTTCTCCTCCCATCCCTGTAAATCTTGCAGCTTATAAGTAGCAGGACCAAGTTTTGCTGATATTTGAAACGGGCCTACCCACAACTGCTGGAACTTAGTATGCTTTCCCTTCTCGTCATGGGGATGATCCCACTTGAGAACTAGGTCTCCCACTTCCAAGTCCTTATTCCCAGCTTTATGTTTGTCAAACCATCTTTTTACTACATCCTGTTGTTGCTTAAAACGCTCTCTGGCCTTGGATCTGGCCTCCTCTACTTTCAGGAGATTATATATTCTCATTTGTAACACTTCACTCTCTGACCCACTAGACTCTTGAGCTAAAATAGAGGACGGTAGCATGATATTGGGGGGCAGGATGGCTTCCTTAACATACACAAGGGTATAGGGTGACACTCCTATTGCAGACTTGGGGGTGACTCTGTCAGCCCATAGGGCATTGGGTAAGGCTGAGTGCCAACTTTGCTGGTTTTCGATTACAGTCTTCTTCAGAATTCTAATGAGGTTCTTGTTAGAGGATTCAACCAGGCCATTCCCTTGCGGATAGTAGTTAGCAGAATAATGTAATTTTATCCCTTTATCATGAGCAAATGCAGTCAATTTAATTGATGAAAAGTATTTAGAATTATCAAAAACTAACGAAATTGGAACTCCAAACCTGGTCATGATATGATCTTGTAGGAAGCTAATGACTTCGTCTTCGTTTATCTTGCGCAGTGGGATAGCTTCGACCCAGCGAGTGAAATAATCAGTCGTAGTAAGAATGTACTTGTGCAGCAGGAAAGAGTTCGGCTTTATTTCTCCAATAATGTCCAGCCCTTATCGCTCAAATGGTTCTGAGATCATCACAGGCTTTAGGGGCGCAGCCGCCTTAGGCTGTCTTCCCCCACACCTTTGGAAAATATCACATTTCCTGACATGTGCATGTGCATCCTTGAAGAGTGTGGTCCAATAGTAACCGGCTCTAAGGATTTTGTGGGCTGTAGTGTCTCCTGAATAATGTCCCCCAGCCGGACCGTCATGTAATTCTGCCATTACTTTCTTCGCGTCCTCCTTTTCTAAACATCTGAGGAGAACCCCATCATGATTCTTTCTGAATAATACTCCTTCAACAAGTTGATAGGAGGCCGATTTAAGGCGTAGAGCTCTTCTTTGTTTGGAATTCCAATGTTCTGGCAACAGCCCTGATTGCAAGTAATGCACAAGGTCTCTATACCAAGACTCAGGAGTGGTAAACAAAGGACATATATCCATTACATGCAATTCAGCTTCATCTTCCCATGCTTGTTCTTCATTATTCCTGCTTTCAGTCATCAATTTGCATAACCCTTGACCTCTCACTATAGAGGCTGGCTTGAATTCAAGGT
>LPNX010421947.1:264767-311483 GCA_001517045.1 Pseudotsuga menziesii
ATACACTATGCCAATCCCACTATCATATATACCTCAAAATAGAATTAGCAAATCTCCCACAACTATTCAACTTTGTCCAAAATGCCCACTTGGAATGCCACTATTTAAACAAACAAAGAGAAATTGAAAAGAAGAAAGTAATAATTTACTCTACCTGTCTATTGGATGCAAAGTCCCATAGTTTTACAACAGAATTAGTTAAGCACATGAAATAAAATTATAAATTGACAAAAAGAAGAAAACTATGTGGTTTAAACCTTCCTTTATATACTCAGATATATATTATGATCATACTTTGTCTCTTAGAAGACAAGCCACTAACGAAACAATTGGCATACCTGAGAGATAGATAGATAGGTAGCTGTAGGGAAAAGTGAGACAAATATAGACCTCAAGATATTAACCAAAACAGTCGAGAAATGAGGATGAACTTTCAATCCCATTGTTGCAATAAATGACAGTATTTTAGGATAGTCATACATAAAGCAAATAGAAGATCCTTTAAAATGTGCAAAGGTAGCATTAACCCAGACTCTAGCACATCCATCAGACTCTGGCACACTTCCATACATAGTAGCATCCTCAAGGAGGCTGAAAAGGAGCACATGAAAATAAAGGTAAGTCATCATGAAAAATTGGTCAAGGTACCACACTAGGAGAGGGTGGCACTAGCATAAGGACCAAAAAGGTTCAACACAAGGTCAAAGGTCAACACGAGTGGTCATAACAAAGTGGGAAGACAACCCTCACCCACAAAACCAAGGTGTACAATCAAGGTGGGGAAACAACCCCTTTACCCACAAAACCAAGGGTCAAACTTTTCTCTCTCTCAAGGTATATAGTCCATAGGTGTTCTGTACAATAACAATAAGTTTTATCATCTCCGTATATGGAAGGTCCAAACTGGATAAATTTTATTCTTGTACATGTAATAAAATTCTAAATGGACAAAATAAAAAAACAATTGTGATCACATACAAGTTGATTCAACACTTTGGTGAGAATTTTAGTTGTAAAAAATATCTATGCTATGTATAACACTCTGCAAGACAGAAGTGAAGCAACTATGAAACGCTTCTAGTGACTGCAATACAACATATATATTAGATAATGCTAATAAAGTAATTTCTTTCAAACCAACATATAAAATAAGCATAAGCTATTTTAGTTGTAAAAAATATCTATGCTATTTATAACACTCTGCAAGACAGAAGTGAAGCAACTATGAAACACTTCTAGTGACTGCAATACAACATATATATCAGATAATGCCACTAAAGTAATCACTTTCAAACCAGGATATAAAATAAGGATAAGGTATTTTAGTTGTAAAAAATATCTATGCTATGTTTAACACTCTACAAGACAAAAGTGAACAAACTATCAAACACTTCTAGTGACTTCAATACAACATATATATCAGATAATGCCAATAAAGTAATCACTTTCAAACCAACATATATAATAAGGATAAGATATGAAGTTACATGATTGCATGCATATGGCTAAGAGTTATAAACTAAATAATGGGAATCCATGTCAATGGACCTTCTAGTATCTTGTCAAGTTTTCATATGCTTTACAAATCTTTGAGCAATCCTTGAGGAAGGTGGGAAACCAAACAACTTCACATAGTCATTTACTATAAGTGATTGGAGTTTAAAAGTGTCCACCAGCTACTTTAAATGTGATTATTCCAACATACTATTAGTTATGAAGGGAGTTATGCATCTTCTCAATATGTCCAAACTCACAAACATTCGTTATTAGTCTATTCCATATTTTTTGGTTTTCTAGTTAGGATGATTTGAGGTATATTTTAGATTTCGGGTTTGTTGATGGGAAGGACATTTTTATTTTTCAAATATATATCGTAGCTTCTTGTGTTGATTTCTAAAATCGAACTAAGGTGAATAGCTATATGCATTTGGGTTTATTCTTTTGAGACTCAGAATAGAGTTTGAATCTTGAATGACTCATAGATTGTTTTATTACAGATTTATACAGAGATGATAGGGAATGTGATGGTTGATGCAAGATCAAATGGAAAGTATTATCACTATAATTCATCTATCTGTCTAGAAGTAGAAAAAATTCCCAAAAGCTAAAAGCCAAAAGCCAAAAATAAAAAAAATCATTATTTGTCAGTAAAGTGTCTGTTTGAAAAACCAACATATTAATAAGATGTGAGACTTAAAACAATGGAAGACAATTTAAATGGAACTGTCTCATAAATTGGTTCAAAAATCTAATTTCATAAAGTTGTATAGTTTTGATGGTTTCTCACAATAAAGATAACTTGTCGATTGTTTTCTATGGACATATTGGTATGCCAATGCAGGTGAACATCTAGACTATTACAGTTGTTATGTTATGTAGTTGTGAGACTTATGGGTCATGTAGATTCACACATTACACTAGAATGTGTTGTGTGGACACATACCAATTCCAAACATTACAATAATTGGTGAGGAGGTTTCTTCCTTTATCATACCTTTATCATATCTCATCCATCCACCTCTGTGGATAATGAAGGATTCTCTAAGTGTTGATACATTGATAAATTCTCCAAGACTTTCCTCAAACCTTAATGCCCTCAACCTGCATGAAATAAATAGTCCTAGGAAGGTGGACCCACTAGAGGAGAGTGAAGGTCTACCTGCATGCATCTACCTTATAGGGACATGTTCCCCATATAATCTTAGAAACTTTCCACATGTGAAGCACCCTAACTAACTATGCATGCAACTACTAACTCAAACAATCTCAAAACAAAACTGAACTGGTAAATATAAAAAGCATCTAAAGTGAAACAAAAGAGAATGCTTTCATGCCAAGTTATTTGTATTGCAAAAGATATGTGTTGGGTTGCTGCACGCTGAAACACAAACTTCAAAGTTGGTGCAACACTTAACCAAAATCTAATAAAAACACAAATTCTTAAACTACTCAAACTTTTCAAACTGTTGCCGCAAGATCTCAACTCAAAATTGCAAATCGTTGTCAATCAAACAAAACGTTGAAGCAAAGTTGATCCTCATCAACACAAGTTGCACAAATGTTGGAACATCCTATCTAGATAAAATATGGTCAAAACTGAACTCTCGTAAACAAAACTATTGAACAAAATAAAAAAATTGCACACATGGTGGGGTCCTTGATAAGATGCATTAAGCATCCCAACACCGCTGAATCAAAACTACAAAAGAAAGATTGGTTAGTGGCTAGTTATGCTTAGTGGTATAAATTCATTATCTCATCAACCGATTGGACTCAAACAATTGTTGTAGACCCTAATGGATACTAGAGGAATACTAGGAACTTGTCTCACAAAACTTGTTTGTTAATGATATGAAAAAGGGATGTCAAATCCACAAACTAATTGATTGAAATTAGATACAGTAGCCAAACATTCAATATTTTGAGGAGAACGGTCAAGTTTAAGCTCTAGGAAAAATTTATGTATTGGTTGAATAAGAAGAGAGCTTCTATACCATCCAAAGGATTTTGCATCCAGGAATTTCTTTCGACAATGGATATGTTTTACGTCACAACAACTTATTATCAATGTATACATAACATAATATATATTTAATAAAATAATTTCATCTTAAAATGAATGTACTAGATTTGAAATAAATATGGTGCTTGCAAACAACCTTGATTCATGTAATCCAGTAGACTGAATAAAAAGGGACATGCTCCTGATATCCCCAGTGAGTAAACGTCAAAACACTTAACATATGATGCAATATCTAAAACAAGTGATCTATCTACTATAGTACATGAATATGAAGACTTTACAGAGGAATAAAATATCAAACTTATAGCAGATAAATGGACTAGAGGAAAAAAAATATCATAGAATTACTTCGCTATTCTAGGATCAAAGTAGTAAATTCTATTTCTAGGGTCATGTAATGGCATCAAATATTGGGATTGTTCAGTACATATGGGTTGATATCAGACATACCTTCTAAAGATCAATGAAATGTTGTGCCATAAGATGACACTCTTTCTCAAGTCCCCCACCTTTTGCCTTTGATGAACAGGCCCAACGTAAATGAAACTGGGGCCATAGAGTTGGTGCTAAGGCTTCTACTAGAAGCAAGAGTGGTCCAGGATGTTGATCAACACTATAGAAAATATTATAATGCTCATGCTTGCTTCTTCCAGAGGTCTATAGATGTGTCAAGTAAACCCACATACAACCACATGCATCTGTAACCCCAACTTGTTGCCTTTCCTTTTCACTAAGAATATTGAGATATTCAGGTTAGAATTAGAGCCATATCAAGCACTGTCATACAAAATATAGAGGCAAAATCAGCATTAAGAAAGTATTTTACACAATATTTTTCATTTTTCTTGTCCACTTGTTTCTCTTGCATCAGTCATGGTATTCATTTTCTTGTCATGATTATAGAAGTTTACTGTTGTTCAATATTATCACCTTTCGGTAATGTACTCACATAATAAAAAATAGTAACATAGGCAATAGGCACCTAAATGATTTTTTTTCAAAAAACTCATCCTTTTATGCTATTGTGTATTTCACAAAAAAAAGCAATATATATAAAAACAGAATCTAGATTTCAATTCTTGTTTCTCTGTAATCCTATTGTGTCTTACATAGAAGATATAGTTGATGTCTTGCATCAAAGATAAAGCTCAAAATAGGTGAAATGAGAAGGGGGTTGGTATAGGAATTTTCCATATAGACAAATTTTATCATAGAGATGTATTTATTATGATGGGAGATGAAATTGTTGTATTTATGGAGAAGTATACATTAATTGAGAAGTAAATGTGATGATTGTAAGGTATTGTACCTTGATTGCATATTTTATGTATATATACATATAATGTTGTTCCTGTCAGCACTTTTTTTGGGCTAAATTGTTGGAAGGGGTCAGACCATAGGAGATATAAGGTAAGGTCTAAAATTTCTATCATATGACCTAAAGGATATGCAAAAGGGGTTCTAAAATGTAAAAATGTGAAGAAAATCCTAAGCGCAACCTTGGGAATAAGCTGTGTATATGAAGTTTGCCCTAATTTTATATCACAACAAGATTGAATGGTGAAGCTATATAGCAAAGGATATCAACAACTATAGGAGAATCCATACAGGTAATTTGCAAGGTGTAAATAAATCTGATTACATGCAGAATGAGTTAACATGCAATTAAAATATACTGTTATATCAACAGAGGGAGGGAGATCTATGGCCAGTAATATTTTTACAGATTAAAATTGCACAGAAGAATGAAATTTTCATTTCATCGGAATCAGGTAGATCCGTCACATTTCAATAGCAGAGATTGAGGAAGAGAAAATATCTACGGTCGATATAAATTCTGCTACATGAACATTCATGAAGAAAGTAGTGTTGAGGATCAACAGAATTTGGTAGGGTCATCATTGATCAACGACAGAGATTTAAAGGTGATTTAGACCAATGGTTAAAATGAATTTCACTATGTGAACAAGTGTGGGGCATATCAAGTTTGAAATCATCGGAAAAGAGTAGAGGCCTCATGTTTTAATGGTCCAGATGAAGATTTGATCCAAATCAATGGTTGGTGTTTATTCCACTACTGAAAGATGCATAGGTGAATAACATTTTGAAACTCAACGGAATGTGGTAGGGATCGCATCTTTCAATGGT
This sequence comes from Pseudotsuga menziesii, assembly GCA_001517045.1. Lineage (NCBI taxonomy): Eukaryota > Viridiplantae > Streptophyta > Pinopsida > Pinales > Pinaceae > Pseudotsuga > Pseudotsuga menziesii. Next base: position 270,439 of record LPNX010421947.1, read on the forward strand.
TGAGATGGGAGCATGATCGAGATCAAGGAAATGTATCCTTTCCATTGCTAAAATATGCGTGGGAAAAGAAAACTGGTGAACTTGCATAATGTGTTAAAGGGACCATACAATCAAGGGCACATATTTAATGAAGAATAGATCGATGGTCTAAAATTGTTCCACTGATAAAACATGCAAGACCAAAAATTAAGAGGAAGATCAGTGGAATCGGTTACAATGGAGTAGAAATGAGCGACTGGAGATCATCCAGGTTTCATCTCTATGATGGATAATATTTCTGCAAGGAAAAGATGCACACTTATTAAGAAACTAAATATGGGCGGAAAGTTACAAAGGGAAATTGATCAACGATGTAGATTTGTTAAGAAAAATATCAAAGGTTGAAAATATATCTGCTCAGATAAGTTAGGGCCCCTTTATGATTTGAACAAGTGAGTTAAAATGAGAAAATGATCGACGGTGAGGATGAATCAAAGGGTGGATTTGTGGTTATGGTTAGTTCCACAACTGAAAGTTACTAGAAGAATAGAGATGGCAGTATAGCAAGAACAAGGGTATATGGTTTAAATATAGATCAAGATCAATGAATCGGGGTAAAAGGAACAACATGGACGAACAGGAAATGGTTCCACTAAGAAAGATGCATGGATAATAAGAAGGAAAAAATAATATAAAAGTGAGGGAACATGGATCTAGTTTATTTGTTTGTTTATGCATCGAAAAGAAAAAGTCCAGGACTGTGAAGAAACAGCCAGATCAAACAAATATTTGGACCACTTGTCGAGAAACTAGGCACGTTATTTATACTCACCAAGAGAGTATTTAAAATGGATGAGGTAGAAGAAGTAGAGGTTCAAGTTTTGGAATACCAGAGGATAGAAGAGGTTTTTGAAGATACAGATTCAGAGGTTTTTGATACTTTATTGTTAAATTGTTCCATAGACTCAGTAAGAACCAAATTGAAAGTTCTCAAAGACCAGGGAACATAAGTCCACGGTGTTTTCAGGTCATATTTCTATTTTTTATCTACTGGGAAAACCCTAAATTTTCCAAAGTTTGTCAATTGGTGCATTTGTAATTACTCCTCTTCCGAGAGGGTAATTATGGATATAACTAAGTCCAATATCCTTTGTCCAATCAATCCACTTGTTGTTCGAAACACTTTTTTTGTTCCTTCTGAATTCACCCAGATGTCTAAATATTTTAATGAAGAAATTATAGTCCAGTTTTTCAGAGAGTCCACTATTAAACAAAAATAGGTTTTCTTTAACACTTGCTTCAAGCCTGATGTCTAGTTACAAAACCAACATTTTCTTGTAAATTCCATCATGTTTAATGATGAAAATCAGTGTGTTATAATCAGCATGTCACTGATGAAACTCACAAGTATGTCACTGAGTCTTTTATTTACAATTAGTATTGTTCAGGTTGAATCAGAAGGGTCAAGTCAGTTAAGTCAATCCTGCTACCTTAAATTTGATGTGTTTCTAGCAGAGAATATCCATTCACAACTAGTTGACTTCCACAACACTAGGTGTTTTAGGTTTCAATCATATTTGGTAAAAATGTTCTTATCTTTTAATGAGGAAAACTTACAATTTCTTGAGATGGTTCTCACGGAGGAGATGAAAAAATATTTTAGAAAATACATGAACTTTCTCATGTCTGAAGTATATAATACATTTTTATAGAAGAAATTTCCCAGAGTCTTACCACTTATGCAAGAAATGCTGCAATTTTCCCCTGAGAAAAGAATAGGAGATTGGTTCTTACTGGAGAAAGGAACAATGATCAGATTGTATGGGTTTGTTTATCAACCTTACATTTTACCTGCTTTCTTGAATCCTAGGGTATTGGCCCTAGATTTGATTACGCATAAGCTTATTTTGGAAAATGAACACTTTCTAAGTTTCAAAAATTCCTATGAAATCAAATTCCCATGGGATGTTGTCCCATTCATCATAAAGAACATGTCTTGTTTGCCAATGGTAGAGAATTTATAGAAAAAAATGGGGTTTCAGACAGATTTTGTTGTTAACTATGATCCCCATTAAATCATATCTATCAGAAGACGAGTTAATAAAAACATGCCTTTTGAGCATAATGAGATTGCAGGTATGGAAGTGTGTGCAAATTGGCTAATGATTACCCTCATGATACATAGAGGGATGAAGAAATGCAACAGGATTCTACTTCATCAGTGAAGGAATTCAGCTCCACACAACCTGATCCTTCAATATTTCTTCCAACAACCAAAAGGATTACACTTATAGAAAGTTGTTCTGAAAGAAAAAATAAGAGGGATTTCTCTGATGCCATGGACACAGAGGAAGAGGATAAAGCTAAGACACCCAAAAAGCATAAAATTGAATAAACAGGGAAGCTAGTCCAAGTAATAGATGACAAAGGTACAAATAAGGAGCATATGAAAATTAAAGGACTTGCATTTGAAGTTATGGAATATGCTTTCTCTGAAACACCTACAAACTCCACCTCTTAGTTTAAAACTAGATTTGAACTATTTGATAAGTACATATATGATAAGGAGGTGGCCATAGATGAAGCTTTTTAAGTTATATGCCGATGTTAAGAAGATATCCAGTAAATATGTATCCCTAATGACTGTCAAGGATCATACTAAAAATACATTGAACTTGGCAATAAAAATTAAGAAGAAAATTGCTAAAATGAAGATGAATTTAGAAAATATTCCTACTCCTGACATGATACACCTACACAAATGGAATGAATATATCATATATATTGATCTATTGAAAGAAACATTGAAGGTGTCCAGGCTGCAGTCGACAAAAAGCAAAATTGAGAACCATCTCAGGAAGGAAAAAGTAGAAAATAAGGCTCACCAACAACATATTAAAAATTTGCAAGCAAACTTGTTGGTTATTGACAGTCAAGCAGACAAAGGGGCTGCATCTCAAAAGTTATTGATTGAGGGGAAAAACACAATTCAACTGTTAAATTAAAAACTAAAGATTTCATCTATTGAGCTCATATTAGCTACAGAGCTAACAGAGCTAGAAGAGGAGAAAGAAACACTGAATGGTGAAGTAAATGACTGTAAGGAAAAGCTACTGAAATTTGTTGATTAAAAGAAGAAATGGGAAAGAGACATGTCTCTTTTGGTTGAAAGTGAGAAGACTCTCAAGGGAAAACATGATGAATTGGAGAAGAAGTTGCAAGAAAAATCAAAGGAACTTGAAGATAGAATAATTTCAACTTCTATAGAATCAGGTGAACAATCTCTTGTTCAGGCCATGTCACAAGTCAGTTTAAAGAAGTTGGATATTGTTGGATTAAGGAATCAGAATAAAAATTTAGAAAATATAGCTTTGAAAAGGGAACATGAAAGGAAATATTGGGAAGCTAAATGTAAAGAGTTGCAAGAAAAAAATTATAAGCTACTAACATAGTTTACAAGATAATTTCCTGTACAAGGGGCCAAGCACATCATCTAGGATGCACTTATATCTGAGGTAGTTAAATTGAGGCCCTACCTGGACTACATTTTGGACAAAGAAATTGTGATACAATCTGCCAAGCAAAGTGTAACAGTTGTGAAAGAGAGATTAAATAAGAAGCCCATAGAGATTGCTAACAATACCATTGGGTTTCTGAATGGTTTGACAAAGGATGAATTAAAAGAAACCAATATTAAAGATATAATTTCTATTATTACTTGGGCTAGGAAAGTTGTGAATAAACAAAAACATATGGACACTGTTCAAGCCAATATTGACATCATGACACATCAAGTGAAATTGTTTTTGGATATTTTTGAGCCATTATTTAAGAAGGGACTACCTTTATTCTAGGAAGAAAAATGTAGTATGCTGTCCTAAAAAGAGTATTAGGACCATTTGATTGAATGAAGGTCATATCACACAAAATTTGTAGATATGCAATAGTCACTATCAGGAAAGGAAATAGTGGACAAGCTAGCAGATGACTTTGAAATGATATTTTCCTTTAAATCCACGTTTGCACGCTTACCAAAATTTTCATACAGAGACCATGTGGAGCTGAGAGTGCTAGAAAAATAAATGGGCAACCTGGACCTACCATCTGCTGATCAATGGAATCAATTGAGAAGTATGGAAGATCTAAATATATGTTACATGCATGAAGATCATTGAAGATTGATGAAGGTTATTTCTGAAGATTAGTTAACTAGGAGTTTAGTTTGTTTTTCAAAAAACAATTATTATTTAATAAATGTAGATCACATATGTAAAGGTGGTTATTGCTTAATTTTAGAAGTTTGTTATTTCACCTCATGGAGCAGTTTGTATAAGAACCAGTCTTTGTAATGAAGAAAGGGTTGGAACCCGGGAGAGTTTAGTATTTGTATTTGAGATCTATCTTAATAAAATCACAGAGTTGGAGCTCAAATTTTGTAGAGATTCGTGTGTTGTCTATGTTGCAGTCTGTATTTTCCTTTCTCAATCTGAATGTATTTCTTGTTATTTACTTCCACAATGTTTTCCTTTCATGTATGAAATAAGTCTTTAATAGCACATAATTCATACTTATATGCTCTATCTATTGATTTAAGATATTCACAAAAACCTATTCAACTAAATTTAATGTTGGACTCATCCTAGTTAGAGTCTCACATTAATGGGATTTTCTTTATTTCTTATATAATCACCATACCAAATCATTTTGACTGTAACAAGATTGCTACCTTTCCTTTGTTATAAATTTCCATGCAATAGCACTACGATTGATATAATTATTCTAAATCCATTTCCTAATGTGCACTTTCCTTGTTTCAACCAACAACAATCTTAAATTTATTTCTTGTTCATATATCTGGCCTTGTGAGAAAAACATTGAGAGATTCCTTTCTGGAGAGAAAGAATCCAACTTTCTTACCTAAATCTTGGTTTTGTGGTTACCTTGAGATTTACCTTTTTACAAATGGAGGTACATTTTGATTTCTAACATATTGGTGCCATTTCCTGGGAATGAGAGTTCAAATCTACCCTCGAAGGAATGATAAAGATTTCAATATTTCAAGAAAGATAGGATTTCTGTGGGAAAATAAAAAATTATGTAGCTGAGGACGGTTGTACATTTTCCTTGGTGACTCCACGTTGATCTTTAAAGAAGATTTTAGAAGACGTCATGGCTTCCAGGGGGAAACACACATAAGGTAATCTTGATTCTGAAATTTTACACAGTGTGGAAAACCCAGAGAGTCTATTTAGACGTAGAAGTGGAAAAGAAAAAGCTAGTACTTATTTATAGTTTTCAAGATTTGGATTTGGGAATAAATGTTGGAAAGTATTTATTAAGGTCAAAATAATAATCAAACTTTAAAAAAATAGAAATAAATCCAAAAATGTTTGAATCATACCTGCTATATTCCTTGTGGCACAATTTGCAAAATACTCTAAAACCAGAAGGAAACAATTCTCCCCCTTAAAATTTTCATCTTCAACCTACAAGCCCTGTTCACAGTCCTCCTCAAAGACCTCCTGTTGTTCAAAACCCTTCTACACCAATGACATCCAAGTTTGATCCTTTGTCTTTTCCTGTAGTTCTACATGATCTCCATTAGAACTATTCACAGAGAATATCTTTATATGACAGGGAAGGGAATTTTACAGCAAGACAACATATGGATAGATTTGAAAATTTTATTGATTTGGAGGAAGTGGATCATGATGATGCAAAAATGAGATTTTTTGCACAAAGTTTGTACGGAGAGGAAAAAATATCGTTTAAATACTTTCCAGCACGCTCCATTCCCACTTTTGAAGTTTTCAAACATTGTTTTTAGATAGGTAGGAAGCCAAGAAGAACCCTTTACAAATACTGTCTCAATATAATAATTTGAAAAAAGTGAATTTTGATTAGGTTCATGAGTTTTATAGTAGATTCATGAGGGTATACAATTCTATTCCTGCTGATATTAAACCCTTGGTAGGTGCTTCCAAACTTCACTATACATATTGCTTTCGATAGTGATTTTTACCTGTTATTAAGAGAACAAAAATATGTAATTTTTCCTGCAATGTTCAAAGATGCTTTAGAAGTATAGGAAAATTTGGTGGCCTCTGGGAAAATGAAAAATAGAGTGTAGGTACATAGGAGAAGACAGGAAAACCAACCATCAACCTCTTCCCCTTCCTCTGCAAGTGATGTAAAATTTGAAATGATGATGAATACCATGGAAATATTGATGGATAGGTTGGCTCTAGATAATAGACCACCTAATAGAGAGAAACCTGAAAATCAAATAAGAAATCCAAATTTTAGAAGACCTTCTCCTCCTCAAAGAAATCAAAGAAACCCCAAAGATCAACAAATCAGACCCGCATTCCCTGAGAATTATGTTCATGAGGAGGGAGAAGAAGATCCAATGGACAATTAGATTCATCACTTTGATGATATTGATTCTAAAATATACCTTACTGAAGCGGATCATAATTTGTTTTCTAGAGAATATCACAGTAATATTTCTGAAATGGATTCGGAACAATATCAAAGAGGTTATAAAAATGTCATTGATGATTTTCAAATGAAGTTATAAGCAATCAGAACTGCCAAAGATTAAAATTTATATCCCCTTTAATGAGTTGTTGGGGAAAAACGAATACAGTCAGAGAAAATCACTAAAATGGTCAAGAATGAAGGTGATTATCAACCATATATTCTAGAGGTAACCGATGATGCTCCCACTATTGTCCTTGGGCCTAAAATTGAAGATACAAATGATGAGTAAGTCCCTCCTTTTTATCTAAGTTTGAATTCTCATGATATGATTTTTCACAATGCCATGCTTGATTCTAGTGCATCTCATAATCTAATGCCAAGGGTGGTAGTGGAAATCCTGGGATTGGAGATTACTAGGATTTACAAAGACCTATATTCTTTTGATTTTAGAAAGGTTAGATGTCTGGGATTGATTAAATGTATGGTGGTAACCCGAGCACAACTTCCATCTAAAAGCATTTTTATGGATCTTGTAGTAGCTGACATTCCTCCCTAGTTTGGCATGCTGTTGTCAAGATATTGGGCATCAAAATTGAAAGGGACATTGCAGATGGATATTTCATATGCCACCATTCCTTTGTTTGGAGGAAAAAAAAGACTATATAGAGAGAATATGTTATCATATGTGGTTAGCAGTCACGATAAGCCTAAAAATCATCCTATTTATGTTGTTGACACTGATTTAGGATCCTATATATTTTTCAATGACTCCGCTCATGGTTATCTTGAAGTTCCTTTACATATTGAGTTTAAAGAGGATAAGGAATTTGCAAAAAGACAAGAAGCCTTATAAAATAAACAAAATGAAGAAGGATTGTGTACTATGTATTTTGATGGGTCCATAAGTAAAAATGGGGTTGGTGCTGGTGTTTGGATTATTTCTCCAGTAAGAGATTTTAAGGATTTATCTTATAAAATGAATTTTGAGTGTATTAATAATGTGGCCAAGTATGAATCTTTGTTGTTGGGTTTACATGCTTTGAAAGATATGGGAGCAAAAGAGAATAGAAGTATTTGGGGATTTAGAACTTCTGGTGAATCAGGTAAATGATAGTTACCAAACAAAATATCCCAGAATGAGGGCCTACAAGAATGAAGTTTGGGACATGTTTGGAAACTATTTTACAGAACATAAAATCAGAGTGGTCCCAAGAATAGACAATCAGGTAGCTGATTCTTTGGCTACAACTACTAGTAATTTTAAAAATCCCATTTATTCTCAGAAGAAGTACAAAATCCAAGTTGTAAATAGACCTTCTATATCCGATAACTCCAAATACTGGTAGGTTTTTGACGATGATATGCANATTTTAAAACTCCCATTTATTCTCAGAAGAAGTACAAAATCCAAGTTGTAAATAGACCTTCTATATCCGATAACTCCAAATACTGGTAGGTTTTTGACGATGATATGCATATTAAAATATTTTTGGAGATGTCGGATGAGTTTGTAAATACTGAAATAGATACATAGAATGAGAACTTAGAAAAGTTCCAAGATGATGTACAAATTGAAGAAGAAAAAGTTGAAAAGAAAAAATTGAAAAACATGATATGGGGAAAAGATATAATTCAGTTAAAAGGTAATTTTATTCCAAGAGGTTTGATTCCCCTAGAAAAATTATTTGATCAAAATGATGTTGCAAAGGATCCCAAATTTCAACCTACTGAGAATGTTGTTGAAGATCAGAACATAGGTACTGAAGAAACACCCAGAATTATAAAGTTGTCCAAAAATTTTCCTGCAAAAGAAAAAGAAGAATACATAAATTTGATGAAGTATACAAATGTATTTTCCTGGAGCAATGAATACATGAAGGAGTATGATATATCTATCGTAAAACATACTATCCCAATCAAACCCAGAGAAAAGCCATTCAGACAAAATCCGAGAAGAATAAATCCCATGTTGTTGCCTACGATAGAGAAAGAAATCAAGAAACTATTCAATGCAAAAATTATTGTTACTCTAAGGTTTTATAAGTGGGTAGATAATTTTGTACATGTTAGAAATAAGAATGGTGCCAATCAGACTTTGTGTGGATTTCAAGAATCCTATCAAAGTATCACTAAAAGACAATTATCCTTTACCAAAAATGGACCATATTTTGCAAAAAGTAGTAGGAGCTGAGAGGATTTCCACCATGGATGGATTCTCAATTTATAACCAAATTAAGGTGGTTCCTGAAGAAAAAGAGAAGACTACTTTTACTACACCTTGGGGTACTTTTATGTATGCCAATATTCCCTTTGGTTTAATGAATGTAGGGGCTACGTTTCAGAGAGCAATGTATATAGAATTTGCATATGAAAAGGATAAATTTGAAGTAATATACATGGATGATATTACTATTTTTTCTAAGTCTAACAGGGATAATGTTAAGCATTTGGAGAAGGTTTTTCTAAAGTGCAGAAAGTATGGTATCTCACTCAATCCTAGAAAGTCAAATTTTGCATTGAAAGAAGGAAAGATTTTAGGACATATTATTTCCAAAGATGTAATCAAAATTGATACGAAAATAGTTAATTCCATTCTGAAGGTTGAAGAGCCCAAGAGTAAGAAAGAAGTACAGTCATTTATTGGATAGGTGAATTTTCTGAGGAGATTGTATTCCTAGTTTTGCTGAAATTCTAAGAAATATTACAAATATACTGAAAAATAAAAATGAGATAAAATGGATAGTGGATACTAGAATGTCCTTCAAAGATATTAAAAAGGCCATCACTAAAGCACCAGTTTTAGTGAGTCCATATTTTGCTAAATATTTCCTGGTATTCTCTTATGCATCTAAGCATACCATTGCTAGATTCATACTATAGAAGAATAGCCAGAATGTTGGGCAACCTATTACTTTCTTCATCAAGGTGTTTAGGGATGGAGAGCTAAAGTATGATATTATGTAAAAACATGCCTATGCTTTGGTAAAATCCTTGAAGTATTCTAGAGTATATATCCTTCACTCACATATTGTTTCATATGTACCAAGTAATGTGGTAAAGATTATTCTCACTCAACCAGATACAAAAGGAAAAAGAGATAAATGGATTATTGTGTTGTTGGAGTACGATCTTGAAATCAAATGTACAAATTTGATCAAGGGATAAGGAATTTCCAAGTTAATGACATATTCTAATTGCGAATCGAGTGCATTTGGGAAGCTCCTCTCACACAGGAGCTAAGCACGAGGCCGCATGAGGACCTGGATTGAGGATATAACCCTCTGATTCCTTATTCGAGTGTAGATAAGGATTTTTACGCATCCGGGGACTTTTGTCAATACCACCTCTTGGACCCCGTGCGATGTCATTGTTGACAAGGTTTCAGGATTTTATACCCTACTCATGCATACGAATCAAGCTTGTGAGTGTCCCCTAGACTCTTAGTATAGTTACAGTAGCCTTTAGTCTCTCTGACATTAGGGTTCATACACAGGTATACTAGAAGGCTATTTATGGTCTACCTTGGAAGGGCTTGGAAGGTAACCCCGGTAGAAGGTGTGGGAGGGATGTTGGGTGATTCCTCTGCTTGTACCTAAGAACATCTATAGGGATGCCAAGTGACCATGTATCAGCTTTCTTCTAGAAGGCATCTTTGTTTTCCTGGTTTGATACTTAGGTATTTTTCTAGTGGTGTATTCTTTGTACTATTGGTTGCCTGTCGACCTCAGACTTTGTCTCCTTGTTTAAAATATGGCTAACACCCCTTTGAAAACCAACCAAGAGATCCCCTTGCTAGGAAATCCTTGTACTATTCCTCTCATAGGTAATGTTGGTGTTCCTTTGATGGCCACCTTGAATATACCTGGATTCACCCTAGGGATACTGATGTGGTTGTTTTCCACTGCAACTATCCTGAATGCTCTTAATGCTTCTCAAGTAAGCTCCTTATATCAAGGGCATCAAAACATTGCTTCCCCTTCACCCGTAGTTGCTTCTCCTCCTCCTTCTACCTCATCCGGTGAAAGCAATGATACTATTAACCGACAGTCTAAAAGGAGTAAAAGAAGGAGGAATAGGAAGAAGACACATAAGCAAGGGGGCACCTGTTCAACCTCTACAAGTCAAGTTGAACTTCACCACCCAACCTTTGCAATTCATGCTGGGGGAACCTATCCAACCTCTGCAGGTCATGTTGGATCTAAGAACTCAACCTTTGCAAGTCAAGTTGATCTTCACCATCCATCCTTTGTTGATCATGATGGTGGGATCCTTCCAACCTTTCTTGTTCACATTATATCCAGTCACTCGGCCTCTACAGTTCATGTTGAGGGCACCCATTCAACCTCTGTATGTCAAGTTGAACCTCCCCATCCAACCTCTGTATGTCATGTTGGATCCATCCACCCAGCCTGTGAAGGTCATACTAGGGGATCACACTCAACTGCTGCAAAGCATGTTGATCCTAACCATTCAGCCTCTATTGTTCATGCTAATGGTGCCCATTAAACCTCTGCAAGTCATATTGGACCCACTCTCTCAGCTTTGTAGGTCATGTTGGGGGCAGTCTCTTAGCCTCTGTGGTTCATGCTGAGGACAAACAATCAGCCACTACAAGTCATGTTGACACTGTTGAAAAGACTAACCGTTCAAAACACAAGCCCAAGTTCCCTTATAAGCTTTGTGAGGGAGACCACCTTACTTATAAATGACCTTCCATCACAGAGGTACAAAGATTTTGGTTTCATGTTCATCTCATTTTTGAATATTCTGAAGTCTCTCAACAACCAGCCTCTCTTAGTTAGGTTGGACCTAGACACCCAGCCTCTTGTGGTCATGCTGGGGGAACACGCTCAGCCTCTGTAGTTCATGCTAAGAGAAAACAGTCATCCATTGCTAGTCATGTTGACACCATTGAGAAAACTAGTTGTTTGAAGTGCAAACTTAAGTTCCCTTGTAAGCTATGTGAGGGAGATCATCTTACTCACCATTTCCCTGCTATTATAGAGGTGCAAAGAGTGTGGTCCGAGACTTAAGAACTTCCTTCTCCCAAACAACCTATAGTTTCTCAACCATCTACTCAACCTTTGGTTGATCTAGTGGTCGAACCTTCCCAGTATTTGGTTCACCTTGCTCTTCTTTTGAAGAGTGATCCTTATGTGATTGAACCAATGTCATCTTTGGTCAATCCCACTCTCCCTTCAGAGAGTGAATTTCATGAAGCAGTTGAATTGATTCCATTGTCGATCAATCCCACTCTTCTTTCAAAGAGTGAAGTGTCTACTAGTCACATTTTCTTTACTGCTAGTTCAGAACTTACTGAACAACCAGGCACTGAAATCGCTTTAGATCAACCCCCACCAAGCTCTCAAATTGCTTCCTTTGATTGGGATAGCCTAGTTGAGTCGCGCCTTCCTTCTGATTCACCATTCTAGATAAAGGTTAAAGTTGAACAATACACGATTACTCGTTGTATTGTTTATGAAGGAGCCTCAGTTAGTATCTTGTCTGTTCGTGCTTGGCAAGGCATGGGATCTTCTATCCTTGTGTCGACATCTAGTCAGTTACTGGTGTTTGATAGAAGAACTAGTATAGCCTTGGGAATTCTTGATCAAACACTTGTTACTTTGGGTGGGAAGACTATCTTAGTTGACTTCATGGTGATATAGTACCCCCTGGACTTCAATATGATCCTCAGATGTGATTATGTCTATGCCATGAAAGCTATGATGTCAACATTATTTCGTGTGATGTACTTTAATCATGGCGAAGAAATTGTCACTATTGATCAGTTGTATTTTATTGATTCCTCTCCTGACCCAACTAGAGACTAGGTCTTTCCTTTATTGATTCCCAGTGTTTCAATAGACACTACCCCGCCACGAATGAGTTATGGGGGCTCATGTCCTTTGCATTCAATTGCTACTGAGAAGCAGCCTCCGTTTTCATGCTTACCTTCTAGGGAATTGGTACCAACAGTTTACCAAGTGGGTCATCCTATATAGAATGTGGAGCCTGCTCTCCACTCTGTCGATACATTTGAAATTTTAGACATGTGTTTTATCTCGGATGATCTCCTCCTTTGGATGAAGTCTTCCTAGAGTCTTTGATATAGTCCGACATTCTTTTGGATCTTGGTTCAGTTGTGACTAACTCTAACCTTGATTTTCTTAGTAATCCTGATCTTCCCATGGATCAGTCTTCTTATGTTGGTCTTTTTGAGTTTTTGGACTCTCCCTTCGAACAACAAGTTAGAGATCCTGACGATTTTGTTTTTTCTTATAGATTTCTCAACTCTTGTGATATTGAGTTTGTTCTTGCAAACTCTATCTCCCTTGTTGATTTTTTCTTTTCTTCTAAGGTGGATATTATTGATCATAAACCCTCGGATATTGGTACTATAGGGTTATCTTTCATTGATTCTTCCTTGACTACACCTTTTGTAGAAGATAGCAAAGTCGCATGTGTTTCTACCAAAGTGACCTGCATCAGATCTTTTCTTCTGAATATGATTATGATGTTGTTATTTCTTGGAGACATGATTTTTAGTTGGATTCACAACTGTTTACTGAACTTGCCTTGTTTTTCAAGTTGTAACTACATTTGCATGTACCCTGCTCGCGCTTATGAGCTTGATGCAGACTTCCATGCTTTTAGCTCGTTATATAAGCCTTCATCTCTGTTCTCATCATCACTTAGCCTTGTATCATTTTGCCTTTGAAACTTGAAACCTTTTACCTTGGGGAGAGGTTCCCTGAGTGTCTTTATCTTGCTCATGTTCCTTGCATTATGCATAGGTTTGTTCTTCGCGCTTGGAACTAGTTTCCCCTTCCTCTTACACTCATCTCCTCGCATTTAGAGCATTCTTTCTACTCTCCTTCTAGCTCGTTAAAAACATCAAGAAGGCCGCGAGTTGAATTTTCCGTACTCGTTAAAACTTTACGGGAAAGATAAGGAGTTTCTTTAGGCCCGGGTCTAACTCCTGAAAATAGAGTTGACTGGAGAGTAAAACTTTTCGTTCAGACTCATTAAGAATAAGTGAATGGGCATCCACATTGGTGGTAGTTTATCACTTTTTTGGACCATGTGGAATAGTTATGAAAAAGGAGCACTCTCTTTTCTTTAGAATTGAGAAGAGTATTCTCAGGCATAGGTTTATCACTTTTCCAGACCTAAAAGACTAAACTTACGAAAAAGGAACCCCTAGTATGAGCTTAGTTTTCTCTTTTTCGTACTCTGGACCTAAACATGAAAAATATTTTGAGCGTACTTTATGTCCTTGTCATGCTCTCTAAAACCTAAAGATCAAAGCATTGAGTTTAGTGTTGCAAGCCCCATTTCTCGTAATCAAATGGATCTTTCCGAGTGATATTTCCTTCCTTCACACTTGTTAAACTCAAGCTATCTGCCACATCTAAAGTTGCGTTGGGTAGGTGGTAATTTAACCTTTTTTGGACCTCCCCAACTAAATACGAAAATGGTACGCCTTACTTCTTCGGAAGCTAAGAGAGTTCTTTTGTGGTTTTTTTTATACTTTTTCGTCCTCGGGATACTAAGTTGGATGAAACAATCCCCCCCCAAGAGTATTCTTTGGAGTTTTTAGACTCTCTAAACTATGAAAACACTGTCGAGCATTCACTAATTTGAGCTTGTAAAATCCACGAATCAGTGCTTTATCAAGCATTCTTCTATCTCTTCTTCGAGCTTGCCAAAAATCAAGAAGGTCCCTAGTTTTCTTTCTGGGACTCGTTAAACCTTCACAAGAAATAGGGAAGGGAAGTTCATTCACATGTATTTTACATCATGGTAGAAAGTCTTGTTTCCTTAAACAAAGCACCAGTTTCGAGTCTATCAACAGTTGGGTCCTAGTATTTTGACCTTATCCCGATTCATATTTTTTACTCCTCCAGATGATCTATTTTCTAATAATATGGGGAATTTGTCAATGTATTCTACATTGCAGATTTGTGTCGTTGGTCCTTTTGTGTCAAAATATTCCTAAGTCACTTTTGTGTTGTGCTCGTTGTTCAAGGATTAAACCTTTGTTGGCCATTTTGTAGTTTCCTTGACCTTTTGTGTTAGCCAGGAAATATTTAGACTAATTTCCCTCGCCATTGGGTAGTGGGAATACCTTAATGTCTCCTACTCGATGGATTCTTCAGGTGTTCGACTTCAAGTCCTTGTATTCCCACTTGTTAGAATGTACTAGATATCTTGGGGAGCATTTTCATTAATGGTGGTTTCCCTCGCATTTGTTAACGGTTCTCATCATTGACCGATAATCAAATGGTTTCCTTCATGTTTGACTTCAGCTCCCTTATTCGCATGGCTAGGATTCATACCTTTTGAGCGGTTTGGATTAAATACCTTGGGCCGACAATAAATTCTTCATTTTTTGCTATTTCTCAAGATGCGCAAGAACTTGTCACACTATATGACATTTTGCTGAGACATAGATCCACCTTGTATCCTTGTGGCTATGATCGATTCCCAAGCATGGATCCACATTGATAATTTGTGGCCATGACACCTATAGATTTGATATGGCACCTTTTTACATATTGTGTGCCCATGATAGTTACATCACTTTTACATATTTTGGATCTACCTATATCTTTATGGAAATGTTTTGTATATGGACTTTTACATCCTAGAGATTAGTTTTGTCTGACATTTATCTCTATTTTAGGTACCTTTGTTCGAGCCTTTTAATCTTGGATTCTCTACTCTCTCCATACTCAGCTATTTCCTTTATAATGTATTTTGGGTATCATCTTACCCTCTAACCTCATACATTAGGGGGCATCTGTTATAGCCCAAAATGACACATCTATGCATGTGACCACTTTCCCATGATTCTGTCGCATGTCGACACTTCCATGATGACACTTCATTGCAAGTCACTGAAAAAAAACCTAACTTGGAGGACCCATATCTAGAGTTCTATAACTCCGTTTGACCTCTTCTCTACATCATTGGAAATTTAATTGAGTCGGCTACAACTTTTCAGAATACACCAAAGTCTGAAAATGCCTAGATGTACCCTAAAAATGATATTTTTTGATGTAAACGTGAGTTCCCTGAAAACGCAACTATTTACATTGCAACCTGTGTATCATACATGAGTATTGTTACTGCAACATAAGTGTGTCCCTTGAATACGTGAATGTTGTCACTTAAACTCGCTTTTTTTCCTACAGACGTAAAAAAAAATGTGTTTCTTGAAATTCGGGTAGTTTGGGTGGTTATGCAACTGACTCCTTCAGTTGTAACTAATTTGTATTCGACCCTATCTCTTCATAAGCATATAAATAGAGGTAGGGAGGTCCATGAGAGGAGACTGGAACCTTTTCATTTTTATGCTAGAGGAATTGAGACTCTCTTTCCCCCCACCTTTTCCTTAGTGATCATCTCCTTGTGTTGTAGAGCTTAGAGGTTGAGTTCCTTGGAGAAGAGAAGCAGCAGAACCATATCAAGGTTTCGTGAGATGCCCAACTTGAAGAGAAGGTATATTTGTATTTATTTTCATGATTAATAAAGATGTGATGTCCTTCTTCTTCCCAAATCATTATTCAATGTGTATTTGAATCTCTGTTTTGATTATATGATGATGTATATCAGATTAATATTTCATATTACTCTGATTATCATTGCCTTTCATATAGTCTATTTGGTTTGAGGAAGGTATAATTCATTTTGCATGTCTCTTGGAGCAAGAGGAGCAAGAGGAGGATTGAAGGGATGCTTGTATCAACCTTCATTTTTCAAGGTATGAACCATTCTAATATTTGAACTTGCTTATATATACTTGCAGAACTATATGCATCCATTGATGGCCTCTTAAACCCTAGCCATAGGAAACTTTCCTCTACAACAGATGCTGAGAAAGAAATTTTCTTCGATGAAAAAGACATAATGAACAGAAACATGGGTAATTTACCTATATATGAAATTCCACCTACTTTCGATTCGATAGTTTTCTCAGGACCATCGTGGAAGGTTGGAACATTGTAAAATTTTCTAGAATGTTGTTTGTCGCTAGCAAAAGATCCTGATGCATTAGCAGAAATAACAAATTTATTATACTGACAAGAGAAAGAGAGACATGATCATGCCATGAATTCTTTGCATAAGAAGAAAATAGGAAGGGAGATGAGCATGAACGTCTAGATCAGTGACTATGATGTGCATTCAATCATCTTGGATCTAGGATTAGATGTAAACATCTTGACGAAGCAAAATTGGGAAAGGATGTGGAAACTGCAGTTGGTTTGGTCCGCTGTACAACTGCAATAGGAAAATAAGGAAAGAGTGTCACCAATTGGATGAGTACCACACCCACTTGTCAAAGTGGAGGGACTAAAGATCTATGCATACTTCGACATTATTGAGATAGTCGACGAAAGTAGCTCATATCCTACATTGTTGGGGATTAGTTTGGCGAATGATAATCTGGAAGTTATTAACTTCAAGAAGAGAGTGATGACTTTTGAGAATCATTATATGTAGATAATTTCCCCATTAGATCCATGTGAAGGCCGAAGATACGTTGAACCAGTGAAGGTGGAAGTTGTGGGAGGATGGCATAATACATATAATATCTCTGAAGATTACATCCATCCCACCGCAGAAGGGGAGCTAGGCTAGAGAAATACTAGCTCTGCGTCATCATAATCTAATGATTCATTGGAGAACTGGAAGAACCGTATATATGAAGTATCAATCATAAAATGTGGTAGATTCACTCAGTCGTTGCTCTGGGTCGCAACAAAAAATTTTGAACTACCAACATACGAAGGGTGACCTAAGTTATTTGGATTTATTGATGAATTTGAGGACAAAGTATGAAATCCTCGATGACTATTGGTGCTAGAGGAAGCATTTAATGCTACTCTGGCGAGATAGTGGGCTACGCATAAGAGCTTGATTGACGGTTGGTTGATGTGTCATAGACTCATGGAAGTTCAATTTGGGGAAACAAAACACTACCAAGGGAAGAAGTACGATGGAAGGAATGATCTGAATGATCATCTAGTTGCATATCAAACCACATGGGTATTAAAGCTCAAAGAGGAAAGGGTACATGCAATTCTCCATATGTTGGATGAAATACCACGAAGATGGTACGTATCGGCTGAACTGCAAAGGGATATTACAACATGGGAAAAATTGAATGTCTGATTTAGTCATACTTTTAGCTTTGCAAATACTAATAAAATGATACATAGTGCACTTCATCACATCCGCAATGTCGTGTTGGAAATAGTTCCAGTGGCATTACAACTAGGATCACAAGGGACGCCAATAATGCAATTGATGACAGAATTTTACAATGTCATAGGAGAGACTAATGACGAGGATGATCCAAGGGATATCCACATTACAGAGTCAGAGGGAAGACAGTACATCATAGCACCAAAAATAACGGTTGACAAATTCCAACAACCACTTAAGATAAGGAAGATAAATATTGGGACAATAGAGGACCCGAAGTTTTTTAATGTAGGAGATTAATGGGATGAGGAGACTACAGCAAAGATAATTGATCTGTTGCATGAGTTCTAGGATTAGTTTTTGATTAAATTTCATGAGGTGAAAGGGATTTTAGGAGACTTGGGAGAAATGAAAATCCCTCTTAATCCAAACATGAAACTAGTAAAACAACGTCTTAATCAATTAAACCTGCGATACAAGGAACGTGTCAACACCAAACTAGAAAGGATGTTGGATGTTGGAATCATTGAACATGTGGAAGAGTCAAAATGGATCATCCAAATGGTTGTTCAATACAATAAGATGAGGGAAATCCAGATTTGTGTTGACTTAAGGAATTTGAATGGCGTGAGTCTTCATGATCCATTCCCAACACCATTCACTTAGGAAGTACTCGAAGGAGTCGGAGGATAAGAGATCTACTCATTCACAAATGGTTTTTTAGGTTACCACCAAATAAAAATTGTGAAGGAAGATAGGCAAATGACCACTTTCATAACAGAGTAGGGATGTTTTTCGGTACACAGTGTTGTCATTTGGCCTCAAGAACGCACCTACGATCTTCTCAATAATAGTAGTCGTTGCGCTCAAACACTTCATTCATAAATTATTGGAAGTATACATGGGCGATTGGATTGTCTATGGGTTGGTAAAATACCACATCGCAAACCTTTAACTAATCTTGGAAAGATGTCGACAACATCAAATCTTGTTAAATCTAAAGAGGTGTATATTTTGGTGCTCCGTTTGGGATATTGTTAAGACATATCACATCCAAGGAAGGTATGTTGGTCGATACTACCAAGATAGCGTTAATTTTCAATCTACCATCACAAACAATAGTAAAAAAACTCATGGTGGCATTGGGTCATATGGGGTATTACGGAAAGTTCATAAGGGGATACGCAATAATCATGTCACCAATGGAAAAATTGTTGAAGAAGGATGCAAAATTCAAATGGAGGGATGAGTGTCAGGGAAGTCTCGATACTCTAAAAACGAATATGGTTACAACATTGATATTAGTATTTCTAGATTGGATGGAGTTTCACATCCACGTCGATGCATCATCAGTCACATAAGCATTAATTTTGGTGTAGCCAGGAGAAGGAGTGATTGATCACCCAATCACCTTCACAAGTTGGAATTTTTCTACTTCAGAAAGTAACTACACAACAACAGAGTGGGAAGGATTGGGGATAGTGTATGCACTACATAAATTCCACCACTACCTATTGGGAGGACACTTGAAAATGTTTATGGATCATTCAGCACTGACATACCTGGTCAACAAGCCTGTGTTGGAGGGGAATATTTGTCAATGGTTGCTACTCTTCCAAGAATTTGATTTTGAGATCACTGTGAAACGAGGACGGTTAAATTAAGGATCCAATCATTTTTCCGGGATATATACATGAGAGGAACCAAGCAGCATCGATGATGGCCTCCTAGAAGCCCATTTTTTTAATATTGGAATGGTGGATGACCATTATGAGCAAATTATCTAATTCTTGACGACAGGTGATGTTAACACCAAAAAATGTTCACCTATCTCTCCATGGTATAAAACATAGTCATACATCATATTCCCACCATTATTTCCTCCATTTTTAGGTTTGATATATCTAGGTTCTTGGTAAGGATCTAGCGGTGCGATGACCCGGATCCGCGCATCCTCAAAGTTCATTTGTCTTTTCTTTAGGTCGATGATAGCTTTGCTGCCAATTGCCCAATCAATACTCAGTAGTGCTGGATATGGTCGACTGTCACCAATGATTTCTATAACCTCGAAGTCCACAAAAGTACAAACTCCATCAATATCAACTGGCACCTGCGATAATCGACCCAATGGCGATACTCGCTGCTGATTAGCTAATCTCAGGTGGATAGGTGATAGGGCTAACTGAGGACTACCCATCTGTTCCCATGTCTGCTTGGTTAGAACGTTCACCTCTGATCCCAGGTCTAAGACAACCTCATCCATTTCAAACTCACCGATCTGGGCTGTGAATTTCATCTCTCTTCCTGTCCTTGCATGTCTTGTAATATTATGGACAGCACGGTGTGCACTGTCCGAGAGAGAGGGTTGCTGACACTGATCTATCATACGCTGTAGCTCACCAACAGCTTTATCGTTTCTCAGGAGTTTCAAGTAGCTATGCAGGAATGCTTGTATACTTCTTGTCGATTCATCCTCGTCACATCTTCCAGATGTGGTAGCCTGCTATGCCTGCTCAGGGTTATCGCTACAAGGTGATTGCTGCGGTACGCCCCTAGACGACGGTACCTGCGGTCCTGCTAGTGTAGGTTCATCAAAGGAAGCCTTAGCTTCGTGAAAGGTCTCCTTATTCTTCTGTAGGTTGAGTGAAGTTGCTTTAGGAGGAGCTCTGTGCACCCACCCCTAACTTGTGTTCTGTCCGGTCTCCTGCGATGTGCCACTGGTGAAAGCACCGCTCCGAGTCACAATGTTAACTGCTGGTTCTGGTTCCTTAGGTTCAGCAGCAATAAGATGGATGTTCTGGTGTGCAACTGGTTTAGGATCTCTGATCTTAGCTATCAAGATGGGACACTCTTCTATGGTACGATCGTAAGATTTGCAGTAATTACAAGTAGTAGTGGCGTTCTGGCAGTCCCTAGCATAGTGTCCGACAATTCCACAATTATAACAAGTGACTGGTCCACGAACTTGACCAAAACCTCCTTCTCTTGTGAAGCCTCCTCCACGGCCTCGTCCTCTAAATCCTCGTCCTCGGCCTCCATACGTCTGATCCGGTTGTGGTCCTATTGCTGGACCCTGTGTGTCTGCTTGGACTCTGTACACATCCTGTGTTCTTTCTGACAGGAGATCATAAGCTTGGCAATCTTGTGGATCATGCCCGACGGATTTACAGAAGATACAATAGAGATTTTTAGGTGTCTGTACATACTTTTGAAGCAAAGGGAATTGCTGAGGTGGATGTCCTTGAGTTCTACATATTTCACACCATGGCCCTTGTGTTCGTGGTAAGGGGTTAGGAGCCCCTGACGCTAAGTATTCTGCAAAGACTGGACAGTTGTCTTTACTGTGGCCCTGTTCTCTGCACTTTATGCACCATATGTCTTGCATAGCCTCTTTCCCTTTTTTAAGTTCATGTATCTGTAAGGTGAGGTTGGCCAACTGGGTCTGTAGAGTTGTCATCCCTATACTGGTCTCTGCTAAAGGTGAAGCCTCTAGTTTCATTGCCATCTCCAGCGCCTCATCTTGAGTAGTGAGTTTCTGTTGCATTAGTGGCATTCTGATATGAGGGAGCAGCGCTGCAATAAACCATTCTTTATGCTGCTCCGGCACAAAGTCAAAACTTACTTGGTCGATGAGAGCTTTGAATTTCTGATCAAAGTCCCATACTGACTCTGATGGTAGCTGTTTAATATCCTTAAGCTCTGTAATGCACTGAGACTCAGACTTAGGTTTCTTGAACTCTTTAATCATGGCGTTCTTGACCTGGGTGAGCGTCTTGGGTAATGTAGTATACTTTATGTACCATGTCAAAGCTCTGTCTCAGAGTGTGGTAAACAACTGTACAAGTTTAAGGTTATCATCGTTGATTATTTTAATGGTCCACATAGCTTCGCATAGGAACCAATGTTGTTCTGGGTCTTCTGCTACTGTACCTTTAAAGATAGGTAGCTTCATGTCGTCTCCCATTCTATTTCTCTGTGGTGGGTTCTGACTGACTGGAGTACTACCACTCAACGGTGTAGGTGAAGGTGCTGTAACGGGAGTAGGTACTGACTGTGAACTACTAGATGGAGTACCTACGGGATTATTCTGAGTCCCTGTTTGCTTCTGTGGAGTGTAGGGGTGGTAAGGGATACCCCCCTCTGGTTCTTCGGTGGTGCTAGGGTTCTGCTGTCTAATACTGTTTGAACTGTCTTTAAATATAGGAGAACTAAATGCTACTTTATACTTCTTTCCACTATGTGTTCGTCCAATGTCATCAAAATCACTTTCAAACTCTTGTGACATTACTAGCTTTACTTATTCATCTGAGACTAGATCCATTGTTCCTTTTTCATATAGCAGCATCTTAAGGGACAAGTTTAGAGATCTTAGGTACTTACCGCGATATCCTTTGAAGAAGTATCGTTCGGCTGCGCTGAAGCTCTTTCTCTGGTCAACTGCAAACTCTGTAACGTAGCCTTCTAGCACACTAGTAAGCCAGAATTCCACTGCTCTCGTAATCGGATTGTCAAGGTTCTGTACAGTCTGAATCAGCTCCAGTGTCCAGACGATGTTTCTTTTCTTCTTGAATGTGTTGCTATCTGTCAACTTGGATAACCAATCGAAAAGCTCGTTTCCGTAGGTTACAAAAAATATAGCGTGTATGTTTGAAGCGATATGCTTCTCTATCCAGGCCTTTGTGGTTAGTCTCGGACTCCTATTCTCTTGCTTGGTGAACTCCCTTAAGTCTGAATCCAGCCACTGGTGAAACTCTTCTCTCGTAGGATGCCAACAGAACATTGACTCCCAGTCGTTTAAACCGGCAACGAAACCATTTGTTGATTGCATGGGCAGACCCGGGTTTACTATAATTAATCAACAACACCCAAAACTCACTGGCCCTTTCTGCGACAGACCGCGAAGCGATCTGAAGTCTCACCCGAAGTGAATCTAATGGGTTGGCCAAGACTCAAGTGTCTTGGACCAGGTTCTGCGCATCCTACTTCTTTTCTCTTACTCCTGCGCGCTACTAGATCAACTAGCTCTGCGCATCACGCGACCTCCTTTCACGTCGCACAACTTCCACTTACTCACAATATTCCCAACCTTACCACATCTATGCACACCGTGGAACACCCATCCTCTCCTCAACGCTAAGCCCTCAGCTCGCAGTATCGCGCACCGCAGCTCCTCTGCCGATGCGATACCGCCTCTCTGCGATATCTTACCACTACGACTTTTCGCTCTTAGCGTGGGCTGTGCCGATGTGCGAACTCTACCTCTCAGAAGTATATTGTGAGTAATTGGTCATTAGAGACAGACGTAAAGGAGTCTTTAAATAGCCTACTATAATGCTTCAACTTGTCTTTATCCTCTTGCATTCTCATGGGCGGAACAATACATACATTCATCTACGGCAACTAACATTACATGCATAATAACCAGTAACAATAAGCAAATACAATCACATTCATACAACACATAACACGTAGATTTAACGTGGTTCACCCCCAGGATGGGAGCTACGTCCACCAAACTGTGCTTCTATTATATATCTTGAGGGAAGTTAGCACAGTCTGTTGCACTGCATATGCAGCGCGAGGTCTCTTCTAGACCTCTGGTCTATCTCTGTGTTGCCTTTCTTTCAATATATCCTTCCCTCTCTGTTCTCTCTATGGATGGTTACATACAGACTCAAATGACTCACAGACAACTAGGTGTCTGGATCGTTACAACGCAGTCTGTATGACTGATTCCTGAGTCTACAAAACTATCAACTGACCAACTATCTAACTGCCTGATTAGCTAACCCTTTACAATACAAAAATGCAAGCTTTTATAGGCAGCCCGAAGGTCGTGCCATTACAACACTGTGGGCCTGTCCCAACAGTAAACCCATACCCTAAATAGTGACAGTTGGTCCTCTCTGTCCTTGAGGTAGCCGCTTCCCGTCACACTGCAGCTCTCTGCAGTCTTCCATGCTTCCCGGCACTGACCATGGGTACTATGCACCGCTTCTCTTTCTGTCCTTCGTCTTCAATGCTTGAGCCTCGTTGCTCCTTCTTCTTTATGAGGGTCGCTGAGCCCTCCTGTCTTCCACCGCTGCCTTCAATGCAGTGGTTGAGCTTTCTTCTCTCGGCCGCTCAGGTACCGTTGCCTTCTTGAATTTTCTATCCCAAAAGTCATGGTTTCCGGCTCTGCTCTCCAGCTGGAAACGTGCTACGGCGTCGTAGCTCCGCCCTGTCCTTTTTCCGCCAAAACTTCTCTCTTTCCGCCAAAATTAGCAGCTTCTTCTGTAGCTGCGGGATCCTGCTCCAACAGCTAGCAAAAGATCCTGATGCATTAGCAGAAATAACAAATTTATTATACTGACAAGAGAAAGAGAGACATGATCATGCCATGAATTCTTTGCATAAGAATAAAATAGGAAGGGAGATGAGCATGAACATCTAGATCAGTGACTATGATGTGCATTCAATCATCTTGGATCTAGGATTATATGTAAACATCTTGACGAAGCAAACTTGGGAAAGGATGTGGAAACTGCAGTTGGTTTGGTCCCCTGTACAACTACAATAGGAAAATAAGGAAAGAGTGTCACCAATTGGATGAGTACCACACCTACTTGTCAAAGTGGAGGGACTAAAGATCTATGCATACTTCGACATTATTGAGATAGTCGACGAAAGTAGCTCATATCCTACATTGTTTGGGATTAGTTTGGAGAAAGTAGCTCATATCCTACATTTCAGTACACAGTGTTGTCATTTGGCCTCAAGAACGCACCTACGATCTTCTCAATAATAGTAGTCGTTGCGCTCAAACACTTCATTCATAAATTCTTGGAAGTATACATGGACGATTGGATTGTCTATGGGTTGGTAAAATACCACATCGCAAACCTTTAACTGATCTTGGAAAGATGTCGACAGCATCAAGTCTTGTTAAATCTAAAGAAGTGTATATTTTGGTGCTCCGTTTGGGATATTGTTGGGACATATCACATCCAAGGAAGGTATGTTGGTCGATACTACCAAGATAGCGTTAATTTTAAATATACCATCACAAATAATAGTAAAAAAACTCAAGGTGGCGTTGGGTCATATGGGGTATTACGAAAAGTTCATAAGGGGATACGCAATAATCATGTCACCAATGGAAAAATTGTTGAAGAAGGATGCAAATTTCAAATGGAGGGATGAGTGTCAGGGAAGTCTCGATACTCTAAAAAAGAATATGGTTACAACATTGATATTAGTCTTTCTATATTGGATGAAGGAGTTTCACATCCACGTCGATGCATCATCAGTCACATAAGCATTAATTTTGGTGTAGCCAGGAGAAGGAGCGATTGATCACCCAATCACCTTCACAAGTTGGAATTTTTCTACTTCGGAAAGTAACTACACAACAACAGAGTGGGAAGGATTGGGGATAGTGTATGCACTACATAAATTCCACCACTACCTATTGGGAGGACACTTGAAAATGTTTATGGATCATTCAGCACTGACATACCTGGTCAACAAGCCTGTGTTGGGGGGGAATATTTGTCAATGGTTGCTACTCTTCCAAGAATTTGATTTTGAGATCACTATGAAGCGAGGACGGTTAAATTAAGGATCCAATCATTTTTCCGGGATATAGATATGAGAGGAACCAAGCAGCATCGATGATGGCCTCCTAGAAGCCCATTTTTTTAATATTGGAATGGTGGATGACCATTATGAGCAAATTATCCAATTCTTGACGACAGGTGATGTTAACACCAAAAAATGTTCACCTATCTCTCCATGGTATAAAACATAGTCATACATCATGTTCCCACCATTATTTCCTCCATTTTTACCTTCACAACCAAAATTCCACTAAATATGGTCCAAAACATTATTATTCCCTCCCCATAAATGAAGGGAAGTTGAGCATTTATTGTGATTTATCCCCTCTCTCTCCAAAAAGGACCAAAAATCCCTAAAATGAGAATGGGATAAAAACCATTGATAAATAACATGGACAATAAAATACCATGAGTCATTACCATGGGTCAAAAAACTTGGACCATCCTATAAATACATCGTGAAGGTCTCCCCACAAATATTACATGACATTAATTTTCACCATTATCCCCAATTTTTCCATATAATTTCCCACGATGTATGTTTAGCTTTCTCCATACCTATTTGGATCCATTCTCCCTATTTGACAACCACCGTTGGAGTAGATTGGAGACCCAAACTATGGAGTTGCGGGACTATCTTCTCGGACAGCTATAGTGGTCCAACTTCAAAAGAAAGGTATTTTTGTTCTTGTTTTGCATTAGTTAGTAGAATATATATAAAAAATCAAATATTTTTATTATTGCTATCGTTTATTATTGTTAGTCAAATTCCAGTAATCCTTTGCACCATTGAACTCTACCCTATGATCTGGACTATCTATGATAGATGATTTTGCATGTTGTAGGGGAGAAATCCCCACTATAGTTTTGGAAACTCCACTCGGTCGATCCTTTCAGATATTTATTTTGCAGGTGTGTCTACTGGTTTGTTCTAGATATGGCCCCCTCAAGGAAGATCCGAACTAGCCTTGCCTCAGTTCCTACCCCCCGACCCAAGTCGACAATCGTTTTCCCAAAAAAAATTGTTCAGGTCGGATCGCACTTATTCAGCAGAAAGCTGCGACGAGGTCACACCATTTTTCCCGATAAGAGTGACCTAGGTTGTGCCTTTTCCCCTAATAAGTGTGACTTGGACCAGAACTCCAGATCATGTTTGTCTTTTCTTTCGAAGTGACCTCGGTTGCTACTATGACCTAGTTTTGTGCGACCCATCACACTTAAACCCTTTTTTTGTGTGACCTAAGTCTTCCAATTGTTTTTCTAACTTGATCATGACTGTTTCACAATTCTATGCGACCCCAATCATGCCTATTCCACTGATAGGTGTGACCTAGATTTTTTTAGTCCTTTTTGGTGATTGAGATCCTTGTTCCAACCCCTTGTCTGTGTTTTACCCTTTCCTAACTTGTTTCTATCCAGATATGATATATTACAGCCCCTTGGTTTTTTTTGTGGTCCTATTTTCCTTGTATGTGAGCACCTTCAGTTGATCTTCGTAGTTGAGACCCCTTGTGTGTTTCCTACATTCTAGTTAGTTCCTTATGTTCTCATTTACTTGTTTATATTTTACTTTATGGAAGAATTAGTTGTGATTTTGCATGATATTTACTATCATTTGCTATTATTTATCTGTATTTTTGTGTCTTGGTCGAGATATTTTTGGTTTTTATACACATCTCACACACTAAATAAAAAACGATTGGTTCATGACCCCAAGGTAGCCTAAAAAATTAACATAATAAAACCAACATTGTAACCTCATTTAAGGACCAAAACAATTTTGTAGCTAAGTTAGAACATGAGGGATAGGAATCCAAACAACATCCCTCTGCCACTTACATTTGAGACATAGTTTTTTTCCATTAGGGGACCAAAATGCTCTTGTACTTTTTGAACAGTGATGACCAAGCTGTTAGAAGGCCCCCCGCTCTATGGGAGTACGCCACAACAAAAGGGTTCCAGAAGTCAGGGTGAAATACTGCACTCAATTTTACACTGAAGCCTAACCCTTCATAGTTCTCCTCATGCATGAGGGAGTATACTGGTGTAGAGGGCCAAAGGGATGAAGTGACAATAAACCACTTCGGACGTGTCATGAATGAGGTAGCCTAGTTTCCATTCTATTTAGGGCTCTTTTACCCTAGATCCCTCTCGGTAGGGGGATTCTCTTACCCTGTTTCTCTTCCATTTCGTATTGTTTGACTGGGATTTCATCACCCTACAGATGATATGATTTGTGAGGGAATTCCAGCTTGTATTTGGGAGTTTTCTTGCACTCATACCCCATAGGTTAGTGAGTCATCTTTATTTCTAGGAAATGCTTCTTGTTTTCTTTCTGGCCACTTTGTTGTAGACTCACCTATTGTAACACATTGTTGTAGTTCGGTTTTAGAACTTTTTTTTGTCATGTGAGCGAACATTTGTACGCTATCCTTCTGAACACTCGTTTGTAGGAGCCTACATTCATTCTACAACACACCACCATGTCATCATTTCTCCACCATGCTACTTGTATAGGCTTAGGGGGCATACTCCTCAGTTCGGTTCCTTTCGATCCATATTCGATATCATTCACCACCTTCGGAGCCATAAACTTCCTCTAAGTTTGATTGAATTCCTATCAATTTGAACCTACCTTGTTCACCGTCCCATCTATACCCATGGTTGGTCCGTATTTTGACCTATTAGGGGAACGGTTGGTAGTGGGATTGCATCCATTCCACCCATCATTCCAGGTATCACTTCCATAGGAAACTTTCCTCTACAATAGACGTTGAGAAAGAAAATTTCTTCGATGCAAGATACATAATGAACAAAAACATGGGTAATTTACCTATATATGAAATTACATCTAATTTTGATTCGATAGTTGTGTCAGGACCATCCTGGAAGGTTGGAACATTGCAAAATTTTCTAGAAAGTTGTTTATCGCTAGAAAAAGATCCTGATGCATTAGCAGAAATAAAAAATTTGTTATACTGACAAGAAAAAGGGAGACATGATCATGCCATGAATTCTTTGCATAAGAAGAAAATAGGAAGTGAGAGGAGGATGAACGTCTAGATCAGTGACTATGATCTAGATTCAATCATCTTGGATCTAGGATCAAATGTAAACAGCTTGACAAAGAAAACTTGGGAAAGGATGCGAAAACCGCAGTTGGTTTGGTCCCTTGTACAACTGCAATAGAAAAATTAGGCTAGAGTGTCGCCAATTGGACGAGTACCACACCTACTTGTTGAAGTGGAGGGACTAAAGAGCTATGCATACTTCGACATTATTGAGATAGTCGACGAAAGTAGCTCATATCCTACACTGTTGGGGATTAGTTGGGAGAATGATAATCTAGAAGTTATTAACTTCAACAAGAGAGTGATGAATTTTGAGAATCGCTATACGTAGATCATTTCCCCATTAGATCCTAGTGAAGGCTGAAGATACATCAAACCAGTGAAGGAGGAAGTTGTGGGAGGATGGGATAATACATATAATATCTCTAAATATTACATCCATCCCATCAAAGAAGGGAAGCTATGCTAGTGAAGTACTAGCTCTGCATCATCAAAATCTAATGGTTCATTGGAGAATTGGAAGAACAGTATATATGAATTATCAGTCATAAAATGTGGTAGATTCACTCAGTCATTGCGCTGCGTCACAACAGAAGTTGGTGAACTACCAACATACAAAAGGAGACCTAACTTGGTTGGGTTTATTGATGAATTCAAGTACAAAGTATGAGAGCCTCGGTGACTATTGGTGCTAGAGGAAGCATTTAATGCTACTATGATGATATGGTGGGATACAGATAAGAGCTTGATCAACAGTTGGTCAATATGTCGCAGAATCATGGAAGGTCAATTTGGGGAAACAAAACACTACCAAGGGAAGAAGTATGATGGAAGGAATGATCCCAATGATCATCTAGTTGCATGTCAAACCACATGGGTATTAAATCTCAAAGAGGAATGGGTACATGCAATTGTCCATATGTTGGATGAAATACCACGAAGATGGTACGTATCGGCTGAACTGCAAAGGGAGATACAACATGGGAAAACTTGAATGTTTTATTTAATCATATTTTCAGCTTTGCAAATATGAATCCAATGATACATAGTGCACTTCATCACATCCGCAATGTCGTGTTGGAAATAGTTCCAGTGAAATTGATGATAGAATGCTACTGTGTGACAGGAGAGCCTAACGATGAGGATGATCCAAGGGATATCCACATTACAGAATCAGAGGCAAGTCAGGACATCGTAGCACCAAAAATAGCCGTTGAAAAAGTCCAACAACCACTTAAGATAAGAAAGATAAATATTTGGACAACAGAGGACCCGCAGTTTTCCAATGTAGGAGATTAATGGGATGAGGAGACTATGAAAAAGATAACTGATCTGTTGGATGAGTTCTAGGATTAGTTTTCAACTAAATTTCATGAGGTGAAAGGGATTTTAGGAGACTTGGGAGAAATCAAAATCCCTCTAAATCCAGATGTGGAACCAGTAAAGCAACGTTTGTATCGATTAAACCTACGATATAAGGAATGTGGCAATGCCAAAATAGAAAGGATGTTGGGTGTTGGCATCATTAAACATGGGGAAGAGTCGAAATGGATCATCCAAATGGTTATTCAAGACAAGAAGACGAGGGAAATCTAGATCTATGTCGACCTAAGGAATTTGAATGACACAAGTCTGCATGATCCATTCCCAACACCATTCACTGAGGAAGTACTCGAAGGGTTCGGAGGATAAGAGATCTACTCATTCACAAATGGTTTTTTAGGTAACCACCAAATAAAAATTGCAAAGGAATATAGGAACAAGACCACTTTCGTAATAGAGTGGGGATGTTCTTAGTACACAGTGTTGTCATTTGGCCTCAAGAATGCACCTGAGATCTTCTCAAGAATAGTAGTCGTTGCATTCAAACACTTCATTCATAAATTCCTGGAAATATACATGGATGAGTATATTGTCTATGGGTTGGTAAAATACCACATTGTAAACCTTAGACTAATCTTGGAAATATGTCGACAACTTCAGATCTCGTTAAATATAAAGAAGTTTATATTTTTTGCTCCATTTGGAATTTTGTTGGGACATATCACATGCAAGGAAGGTATCTTGTTCGATACTACCAAGATAGAATTAATTTTTATCTACCAGCACAAACAATAGTAAAAAGACTCAAGGCGATGTTGGGTCATACGGGGTATTACCGAAAGTCCATAAGGGGATACGCAGCAATCATAGAACCAATGGAAAAATTGTTGAAGAAGTATGAAAAATTCAAATTGAGCGATGAGTGTCAGGGAAGTCTCGATACTCTAAAACTGAAGATGGTTACAACACCAATATTATTCTTTTTGGATTGGACGAATGAGTTTCACATCCATGTCGATGCATCATCAGTCACATAAGGAGTAATTTTTTCTGTAGGTAGGAGAAGGAGTGATTGATCACCCAATCACCTTCACAAGTTAGAAATTTTCTACTTTAGAAAGGAACTACACAACAACATTGCAAGAAGGATTGGCAATAGTGTATGTACTACATAAATTCCACCACTACCTATTGGGAGAACACTTCAAAATGTTTACGGATCATTCAACACTGAAATACCTGATCAATAAGCCTACGTTGGGGGGGAATATTTGTCGATGGTTGCCAGTCTTCCAAGAATTTTATTTTGAGATCACTGTGAAGCCAAGACGGTTAAATTAAGGACCCAATCTTTTTTCCAGGATCAAGACAGGTGAGGAACCAAGCAGCATCGATGATGGCCTCCAAGAATCCCATTTTTTAATATTGGAATGGTGGGTGACCATTATGAGCAAATTATCCAATTCTTGATGACAGGTGATGTTAACACCAAAAAATGTTCACCTATCTCTCCATGGTATAAACCATAGTCATACATCATATTCCCACCATTATTTCCTCCATTTTTACCTTCACAAAAAAAATTCCACTAAATATGGTCCAAAATGATTATTATTCCCTCCCCATAAATGAATGGAATGAGCATTTATTGTGATTTATCCCCACTCTCTCCAGAAAGGACCAAAAAGCCCTAAAATGAGAATGGGATAAAAACCATCGATAAATACCATGGACAATAAAATACCATGAGTCATTACCATGGATCAAAAAACCTTGGACCATCCTATAAATACATTGTGAAGGTCTCCCCACAAACATTACATGACATTAGTTTTTGCCATTATCACCAATTTTGCCATATCATTTCCCACGGTGTATGTTTAGCTTGCTCCATACCTATTTGGATCCATTCTCCATATTTTACAACCAACATTGGAGTAGAATGGAGACTCAAACCATGGAGCTATGGGACTATCTTCTCGGACGGCTACAGTGGCCCAGTTTCAAAAGAAAGGTATCTTTTGTTCTTGTTTTGCATTAGTTAGTAGAATATATATAAAAAATCAAATATTGTTATTATTGATATCATTTATTGTTGTTATTCAAATTCCAGTAATCCTTTGCACCATTGAACTCTACCCTATGATCTGGACTATCTATGGTAGGTGCTTTTGCACATAGGAGAGGAGAAATCCCCACTATAGTTTTTGAAACTCCACTCTGTTGATCTTTTCAGATCTTTGTTTTGTAGGTGTGTCTACTGGTTTGTTCTTATTGGGTACCTTAATCCATCATAGATATGGCCCCCTCGCGGCAGATCCGGACTAGCCTTGCCTCATTTCCTGCCCCCCAACCCAAGCCGACAATAGTTTTCCCAAAAAAAATTGTTTCGGTCGAATCGCACTTATTCGGGAGAAAGCTGCGACCAGGTCGCACCATTTTTTTCAATAAGCATGACCTAGGTCATGCCTCTCCCCCTAATAAGTGTTCTTTGGACTAGAACTCCATATCGTGTTTGTCTCGGCTCTCGAAGTGACCCCCATCGCTACTATGACCCAGTTTTGTGCGACCTAAGTCTTCCCATTGTTTTTGTACCTTGATCGCAACTTTTTCACAGTTCTATATGACACCAATCGCTCCTATTCCATCGACAGGTGTGACTTATAGTTTTTCAGTTATTTTTGGTGATTGAGATCCTTGTTCCATCCCCCTCTCCGTTTTTTATCCCTTCTCGACTTGTTTCAGTCAAGATATGATCTATTACAACCCCTTGGTTTGTTTTGTGGTCCTATTTGCCTTGTATGTGAGAACCTTCAATTGATATTCGTAGTTGAGACCCCCTGTGTGTTTGCTACACCCTGGTTAGTTCCTTATGTGCTCATTTACTTTTGTATATTTTACTTTCTGGAAAAATTAGTTGTTATTTTACATGATAGTTATTGTCATTTACTGTTATTTACCTGAATTTGTGTGTCTTGTTTGAGAGATTGTTGGGGTTTATACACATCACTTGCACACATCTCACACACTAAAGAAAAAATGATTGTTTCATGACCCCAAGCTAGCCTAAAAAATTCACTTAATACAACCAACATTGTAACCTCATTTAAGGACCAAAAAAAATTTATAGCTAAGTTAGGACATTGGGGATAGGAATCGGATAGGAATCCAAACAACACCCCTTTGTCACTTAAATTTTAAGAGATAGTTGTTTTCCATTAGGGGACCAAAATCCTCTTGTACTTTTTGAACGGTCATGACCAGTCTGTCAGAAGGCCCCCCACTCTATGGGAGTAATCCATAACGAGCGGTTCTAGAAGTCAAGGTGGAATAAAACACTCCATTCTGCATTGAAGGCTAACCCTTCATAGTACTCCTCATGCATGCTAGAGTATATAGGTGTAGAGGGCCAAGGGGATGAAGTGAAAATAAACCACTCCGGACGTGTCGTGAATGAGGTAGCCTAGTTTCCATTCTATTTAGGGCTCTTTTCCCTGAGGTCCCTCTCAGTAGTGGGATTCTTTTAGCTTGTTTCTCTTCCATTTCATATTGTTTGACTGGGATTTCATCCCCCTATAGAGGATACGATTTGTGATGGGATTCCAGCTTGTAGTTGGGAGTTTGCTTACACTCATACCCCATAGGTCAGTGAGTCATTTTTATTTCTAGGTAATGCTTCTTGTTTTCTTTCTAGCCACTTTTTTGTAGACTCACCTGTTGTAACACATTGTTGTAGTTCAATTTTAGAGCTTGTGTTTTGGCATGTGAGCGAACATTTGTGTGCTCTCCTTCTGAACACTCATTTGTATTTGGGTTTTTGAGCCTACATTTGACACTCTTATGCCTACATTCATTCTATAGCACACCGCCATGTCATCATTTCTCCACCATGCTACTCGTATAGTCTTAGGGGGAATACTCCTCAGTTCAATTCCTTGAATCGTCACCTTTGGATCCATATTCGATATCATTCACCACCTTCGAAGCCATAAACTACCTTTGAGTCTGATTTGAATTCCTATCAATCTGAACCTGCCTTGTTCACTGTCCCATGTATCCCCATGGTTGGTCTACATCCTGAACCCTTTCAGGGGAACGACTGGTAGTGGGATTGCATCCATTCCATGCATCATTCCAGCTATCGCTTCCACTTAACCAACAGGTCCTATTGGGCCTTTTTTCACCACACACACCGTTGCTGGTTCGCTACCTACTAGTGGTGGCCCCACTCTAGGCACCGTGGTTCCTACCATCCCACCATTCATACATGGGGGCATTGGCCCTTCCACTTCCATTCCACCTGTTCCTACCATCCCAGTCACTACTCCTCTTGTCGAAAGTCAACCTAAACTACCCTCATTTATCCATGGGAACTACATTCCTATTGGCACCGCAATCATTGTCGGTCCTTCTCGATCCACTCTCGATTCTAGTCTACCTTTTATGGATAGTATCAACCTGTGTGATTTGGCATGGTTTAGCAATGAACCCATTCGTCATAACCCATTATGGCCTCCAATTCCTACCAAACTTGCCTCAGACATCCCTAAGTTTGAGGGAAAGGAAGGAAAATATCCCCAAAACCATATTATGTCATTCCACTTATGGTGTTCATCTAACAACATAGTGGATTATTCTACCCAATTTTGGTTATTCCAGTGAAAACTCACACGTGTTGTGGAAAACTTGTATATCAAACTTCCTCATGCCACCTACCCAAAATTTTCCTTGTTAGCCTTGGTGTTTCTCCAATATTTCCAGTTACCCATTCAATATGATGAGGGTGTGGAAATTATATGATCATGTAGACAAAACATAGCTACCCATATCACGGATCATATCCATGAATGGTGACATCGGTGTAGCTTATGTAAGATCCAGTTATATGATAGGATTTTCCTAGATTGGTTTCTCAAAACCTTACTCCCCCCCATCGCCAAGGACATTGCATATGAGAGCCCACAAATTGAGGAGGAATCCATCTTGAAGGCACAATAGTTTGATCTCATCTATGCCAATCAGGTTATCGGTATACCATTATACCAGATGCTTCCTATGTTGGATCCTCACATTGAGATACATCGGGGGCATCCCATGCTATTGATGGAGTAATTGGCTCTTTTACACAACCATTTTCAGTCTCTTTTGTGAGTGATTTTGCATGATCAATTAATAATTGTTGTGAGTAAAATTAATCTATCGCTGGCCTAAATTTCCACATGGTATCAGAGCCATTGTAGGTTGTTTCTCTCCTTCAAAAATTGTTTTGCAGGTTTGACATCAAAGACTGGTAGCCTTCTGCTGATAGCCGGGACAGATTTTCTAGAGCTATGGATCAATCACAGAAAACTATCTTGACTCCCTTCAATTTCTTTGAATGGAAAGCAGAGATGGAGATACTGTTGAGTGCGAAAGGCCTCTACAAGGTGACTATGGCAACAGAAGCAGAGCCCAATGCAGCTGTAGAGAAGATAAAATGGAACAACAGGAGGGATGAGGCTTATGGCCTCCCGTTCCTGAGTATTTATAGAGACCTCCTTTTCCATCTCGATGGATTGACATCACCGAATGAAGTATGGGAGAAGCTTGCTGATCTTTTTGGAAAGACAGATGAGATGAGGGGACATCAAATCGAGAATGAGCTGATTTCTCTGAGTCCAACAAGCTTTGAATCCCTGCAGCTATATTTCTCCAAGTTCAAAGCACTAGTTTTGCAGTTGAAACAGTGTGGTATTGAAAAGAAACATGATCAGCTCGTACTGGCCATCCTCTCAAAGCTGGGCCCTGATTATTCAGTATTTTTTTTGACCTTCTATGCCACAAAATTGACAGCTCGAACCTGGAAGATGCCTAGCCTTGCAGATTTCATGGAATCTCTCACACAAGAATAGGACAAGCTGGTGATGATGGGCACCATCAAACCATCCAAAGATCAAGCCTTGATTGCTGGAGATTCGAGGGTGGATTCAAAAAGCAAAAAGAAAGCTAAAAATCCACCTGAGCAAAAGAGAGACAAGAAACAGTCTCCGGAGAATCAACAAGGTCCCAAGAAGAATAACCAGAAGAAGAAGAACAAAGGTGAAATGAACAAGTGCGCATACTGCAATAAGGGCAATCACTCTGAAAGCTCTTGTATGAAAAAGCAGATAGACATGCTGACCAATCTCCTGGAGAAGAATGGCATCTCCCTTCCCGAAATCTCAAAGAAGAGAGAAGGAGGATCAAGTTCAAATGACAGAGAGAGAGTTAATTCTCTAGATGTTGGCACATCAAGCTCAACTAGTTTTATCATCGATTATGAAGCTTCAAGACACATGGTTTCAACTAAGGAGGCATTCTCCTCACTCGACATGTCGAAAGGACCATCTATTGT
Source organism: Pseudotsuga menziesii (assembly GCA_001517045.1). Taxonomy (NCBI): domain Eukaryota; kingdom Viridiplantae; phylum Streptophyta; class Pinopsida; order Pinales; family Pinaceae; genus Pseudotsuga; species Pseudotsuga menziesii. Next base: position 306,477 of record LPNX010421947.1, read on the forward strand.
ACTGGGAGATGACTCTCTCACTGAAAGTAAAGGCAAAGGAAGGATAGATCTTGATCATGGTCAGTTCAGCAATGTGTTGTATGTGCCTGGTCTCACCTCCAACCTCCTGTCAGTGTACCAGATGACCCACACTGGGTCTCCTAAGAAGGTCATATTCTCCCCCGATGAAGTTGAGATCACAGAGATTTCAACTGATAGAGTCATTGCAAAAGGAGTTGTGAATCATGCTCAAAAGGTATACATGTTCTCACACTTCCTACCTTAATCAAACCCCTCTTCTCTGCTCATTCATGCTACAGAATCTAGAAAGTTGTGGCATGAGAGATTTGGCCACCTTAACTACAAATATCTTTCTGATCTTAGTGAAAAAGAGATGGTCATAGGGTTTCCCAAGATAAAATTTTCCAAAGGAGTCTGCCAAGGCTGTATCCTAGGAAAACACCCAGAGCACAAATTTGAGAGAGCTAGTCATGAGAGAACCTCTGCACCCCTCGAGCTGATCCACAGTGATGTTGCTGGTCCATTCCCTCATATTTCCATGAGTCAGGCCAAGTATGCATTAACTTTCATTGATGACTTTTCCAGGTATTGCTGGGTTCACTTCCTGAAACACAAGTCTGAATTTTTTGGCCTATTTAAAGTCTTTAAGGCTTTGGTTGTGTTAAGTCAGTAAATTGCTTCTCCAATTTTGGTTTGATTTTCATTTTATTTGAAGTACCTTTTTGTTTTCAGTCTCATTATTAGTTTCCTTTAGGGACTCTTTTGGTTGTTAGATGATTTATTGAGCTTGCTTTTTATATGTTTGTTTTAATTTTTTATCTTTTGCATTTTAATGGGGTTAAAGAAAAAGTCATGTTATCAAAAAATTGATCCATAAATGTTTGTTTGGAGTACACCTAGACATGATCATCACTCTAGCAGCTTTTAAACCTCCTACAAACTGTAAAAAAGCTGAAAAATAGCGAAAAATTTGCATTGGAGATATTCTTGTAGCGCTGGACAGAAAAATTACAAAGGGCGCGCTACAAGAATATTGCGGCCCTCTTATTCTTTGATTTTCAAGCCAAATTTTGACACGGGTTCAGTTCATAGGTGACTAATTTCATGATTGAAGGGTGTTGCTACGTGTTATGTTAGTAATTATCATGCAGGCTGGTCTGATTCGTGTTGAGAAGAGATCGTTGGTCATCATTAACTAAATGCAGCTCAGCCTGCCAGGTAGCAGCGTGGTTTGAGGTAAATGTGGAAATGATTGTCGTTACATGTACAGATTAAAGGCGAAGGAGATCGTGGGTAACCATAATCGCTAAAAGACCGGATTGTGCCCGCAGCAGAACAGAGAGAGGTTTTTTAAGGCTTTATGGGAAGTAAATTGAACGTTGGAAGACATCTGTACATCCAAGTGTAATGCAGAAAATTCCAGAATGATTATGGTGGGGGATGTGCTCCAGAATATCGATTGCCATGTCGAAGAAATTATGGCCACCGCCGGTCATGTCACTCTTTACGATTTCTATATGGAGCTCAGTCAACGAAGTCACACGGATGTCGAGCGACCTTTATTTGTCGTCAAAAGGAGGACCCAGCCGTGGTTTCAGTTCATAGTTATCAATCGGCGTAGTGCTGAGAATTTAGTTGAGGATCTACTCAGTGATTTTGAATATGAAATAAATCTTCCTTATTTACTCTATCGAAATGCAAGCCAGAAAGTAATTGGAATTTGGTTTTATGAAACAAGGGAGTGCGACGAGGTTGAAAATCTATTTTCCAGGATTTTGAATGCTTTTTCGAAGGTTCCTCCAAAACCAAAAGTATTCACAAATCAAAGCAGTGAGTTTCAAGAGCTGGAATCAGTACCTACATCAACAACTATAGAGGGTCCTTTAGATCCTGCTTCATCGACATCAGTCATTACAGAGGTTTCTGAAGTGCCCCTTGAGCGTTTTTTTTTATGTGCATCATTACATTTAAGCAGTCACCTCGAACTGGCATCCTTGACTTCTGTGAGGCTATCAACTATGACACCTCCTTTGCCAGGACGTTCAACATCAGTTTCTTCAACTACATTAACTCCAATGTCAGTATCATCTCCTCCACTACCTGCTTCGTCAGTGTCATTAGTTCACATGGCTACTCGTCCCTTAGATGTAACTGAACTCAGCAGTAGTAGTCATGCCACTCTTGTCAATCCTTCCTTCTTTGTGCCACAACTTTCTTCATCTACAACAATGCTGTTATCTTTTTCTACTGCACCAATGGTTCCACCTTTAAATCCTCTTCCACCTCTGCAACCTACATATGGTGCACCACTGCTTCAACCTTTCCCTCCTCCTGCTCCTTCCCAGTCTCTTACCCCAGCTTCAACTATGAGCCAAGGCGTAGTTATTACAAGGGATAAAATCCGTGATATATTGGCTCAGTTGGTGCAGAATGAGCATTTTATAGACATGGTGTATCGTGAGGTGCTGAATGCAAATCCTTCATGAAGATTCCACATCAAATTGTCTCTATAACAACTTCATCTTATTCACTCAGCAGTCAGAGGGTTTTATACATTCTTTTCCTGGATCTTCCCACCATATTGTGTTGAGTCCCAAGTTCAGCCTTACAGAAAGACACCTCCAATACATATATTGCTAAAACCCTCTCAAAAGGAAACTACTTTGTTTGATGTTGAAAGAATGACTGGTTGCCATAATCAGAATTCCTTTTATTAAAGAGAGCAAGAGTGGTACATCCCAAACGAGCTATATGGACATGAAGCAGAACAGAGACATAAAGGGAGGTTTAAGTTATTGCATGATAAACCAGGTTTTTTTTTTTGGAAATATTGATGTCAGCTTTGATGCAAAATCACTGGATAAACTAAAGATATTTCTTGATCGAGTTACTCTGAGAATGCTGACGATGAATCTGAAAAGCCAGAGGCTGCTTACTTTAATTAAAAGATGAAGGAGACATTCCGAAGAGTTGTGTTAGAAGTTCCAGGTGTTGAGGAGCTTTCAATGCAATGTATTTTGATAGCCTTGAACCGTTTTAGATGGAAATTCACCTGAGAGGTTATGCAAGCCAATTGTTGATCATGTCCAATCATTAGGTAGTCAGCTTCAGATAAATTCTTGACTACAAAAGATAGAGCTTAATACTGATGGCACAGTGAAACACTTTCTTCTAGCTAATGGAAGCATTGTTGAAGGAGATATTTATGTATCAGCAATTCCTGTTGACATCTTAAAGCTAGTTTTACCCCGAGAATGGAAGGAGGTTTCCTACTTCAAGAAACTTGGAAAGTTAGTAGGAGTGCTTGTAATCAACATCCACATTTGGTTTGATAGAAAACTGAAAAACACATATGATCATTTATTGTTTAGATGCTGAGCTATCAGAGAGAGTTGATGCATATCAAAAGAGTTCCCTGGGAAATTATGAAAGCTCTGTCTCCTCTGCAATCTGGGTGCCTTTGTTCCCTCAATTTATTAACAGAAAAATTGCTCTGATACATGACTTCATCAACATACCTCAGTCGGTGAAAAGGTGCTGGGTCTGTTACTAAATGTTAACTTACGAACTGCCACATTAGAGGAGGATGCTTTTGAGCAGAGTAGTTCCCTTAGGCCACAGCCAAAAAGAACACCAGAACCTCAGCCAGAGCTAGAGCCAGAACCAATGGACATTCCAGATGAGGCACAAAGAGAAAAATGCTTTTTAATAGGGTATTTGGCACAGAATTATGCTATATTTTTCCTGTTTTGAGTGATTTAAGTCAAATGCAGATCGCGAGCTGTTGGAGAGGAATTTTTGAAAACAAAAGGAGGTTTTTGTTGAAAATATACCCATATACAAAAACCTCTCTCAGGTTTTCAACAGCTATCAAGGTTTGAAATATTCAAGTAAATCTTTGCAGCCTATTTTTCAGGGAGTTTAAATATTCAATATTTTCCTGTTTTAGTGTTCATTTTGAGGGGCATATTCTGATCGATTGGAGATGAATTTTGAAAAACCAAGAGATATTTTTGTCCATCACGGAACCATTTACAAAAACCTCTCTCAGGTTTTACACAGGTGTCACCAATTGAGAGATATGGAAGCTTCTTTGACACCTATTTTTCAGAAATTCGTCATATTTGCCAGGAATCCGATTTGCTATTTTTAGTAAATTAGTTGAGTTAGTTAGTTAATGTAACTGCTGGGTAGTTTCAATTTCGACCTAATGAAGGGGAGATGGAACTAATTCTTTGTAACTATTTAGAGAGGTGAAAAAGACACTTTAGGGGTTCTGGATTTTGGGAGCATCAGGAGGTCTGCTAGCTGCTTGTACTTTCAGACTTGTTCAGAGATAAGTTTTGTAACTCTCATAAGCATTTACTGATGAAACTATGAATATATGACTCTTTCCCCTTCATTTTGTTTGAGTTGGCTTCATGTTTGAACTTTTTTAAGTTTCTGAAATGACAAATTCATTGCTAGTTAATGTGTGTTTCCTGGTAGTGCTTGTCCTCTCTGTATGAACTTCAGCACACTCTTTATGTTGGATCTTTGTTATATGTTATGCATCTTTATCAGTTTTATGTTTATGAATTAGTTGTTACTTGTATTTTGAATGTATTCCCTGCATGTTCTTTAAGCTTACAACCAAAAACACATAAAACAAAACCCTAAACCCTAGTTTGAATTGAGTTTTACTCTTGAGTGTGTGTTGGCTTGTTACCCTAGCCTTAGTAACAATTTCTGACACAAACATCTTTGGCGCCATTGCCGGGGACGAAGCTGAAGCATATCTTCCCTGGGATACTCATCTATTTTCCTGGTTTAAGTGGTGGAATTAAACCAGCATCCTGAAGGCTATATTTTCACCAGGTTTGACAGAGTGGCTGCTAGAAGAATCAGAAGATTTCAGTCATCCCCAGATTTATGCAGCCCTAATTAATTTGAACTACTATTAACCCTTTTTTCTTTCTGAGAAGAGGAAACTAAATCTCTCTTAACAAATTGATTGGCGACTCCACT
>LPNX010421947.1:311715-338467 GCA_001517045.1 Pseudotsuga menziesii
TCATAATTTGTTGAAGATGAGAATGTAACATTTTTAAATACTGCTGTCAAGGAAGAGGATATTGATGATCTACAGGATGATGGCCATAGTATAGATGCTTCAAACAGTTATACATCCACTACCTTAGATTCTTATCAAGATCATATTACCTCCTTTGAAAAATTGAAATATGATGAACAGATTGAAAGTTCAACAGGTGAAAGTATTAGAGCAACAATAGATGTTGAGAGCAGCCCACATCTTCCAGATTTGAAGACCAGGGAAAATTGCCATATCCATGCGGAACAAAATTTGCAGGGACTGCCTAATCTTCAGTTTGAAAACCAGAAATATATTCTTTCTCCTTATGAATATTCTATTTCAAATTATGATGAGCAACGAGGTGGGGATTTTCCAAATCTGTTTCATGATGTTATTGTTGATCCTGTTATTCAAGAAGCTTCATCTCTATCATCAGGATCTTATCTTGATTCTCCTATATTCGACCAAGATGGTGATGAAAAAGGAAATGATAAGGTTTGTGAAGACTCATTTTTTATTCGAATTTCATCTAGCTTTTATTTTCAGCCGAGAGATGATCAAAAGAGTATTGATGCTTTTCATAAATCTGTTGAACATCTTTCTAGTCTTGATATATCCCGCAAAGATATGATTATTGGAAAGGAAATTTCTTGCTGTGTCAAGCCAGCATATCATCTTGATGAAACCAGATTACAGGAATATCAGCAAGAAGCAGTTGATTCTTTTGTTTGCAGAAATGAAAGTTATGTTGTTAAGGAAGATCTTCATGATACAAATGGTTATAATGAGAATTATATATCTGTAGATGCATCAGATCTTATCTCTGTTGCACATACTGCCTTTGATGTGTATGAACAATCAGTTACAAAAGAGGATTGTTCCCAAATTTTTGAAGAGGTTTCTTATGACATTTTTTCTCCTGAGATTCGTGAGAAGGATTTGAAGATTGCCTGTCTTTCTTTACCAGATACAAAAGTTTTTTGTTCACCTATCTTTGATGAGTATGCTGCTGAAGAGAATATTCTACATTATGATCAAGAAATTGCTGATTCACATCACGATAGCCATGAGGATGTTATTAACATTGTATCAAATATATTTATTAAAGATGACTGTCATGATGATCAGAGTGTTTCTTTCAAAATCTTTAAAGATGATGATCAGATTACTCCTTCTGAAAACTTTGAACACATTGATCATACTGGCATATTAGTAGAAGATAGTTTCAGATCTGCAGAAGATGAGGAGGACAGCGTTCAGTTTTCAAATGTGCAGACACAGGGGAATAGCATCAAATCTGAAGAGGAGCAGAAAGTTTCAGATCAGAAATTCAATTTGTATTTTCCTTTAGCAGAGATCAAGCAGTTTACATTCGGCATTGAAGATTGTGAAGGAAAAAAGAGCAGCTGCAACACAGTCAATTGGAACAACAGATCAAGGAGGTATTCTTTTATGATTTTGAAGACCCTGTTGCTGACTTTTTAGATTCTCTCAGCAGCATAGATGTTAAGATATTTCTGTCAAAAGGAAATTGTCTTTATCATTTACTCAAATTTTTTTTTTGTATGAGATGGCCTTCATTACTTTTCGAGTCAAGATTCAGTAGGGTGCCTGTAAATCAGTTTCTGGCATGGCTTCATTGGAAGCATGCTTTTACTTGATCATTCTGCTCCTAATGGTTAGATGTAGGAGTAGACAGAGGAATAAGCTCTTCCTATGAGCAGTTAGATCTTTTTTAGTTTTGTTCAGTTCATGAATAAGCAGAGCAGGCTGCATGTAAGCTACAGATGGGATACAGGTTTACAGTGAGATCGGTACTGAAGGCTTGATGACTCCGTAGCCCAATGGAAGCTTGCAGTTAGGTAAATAAAGGACAGAAGGCACTGGTCTACAGGTTCTTGAAGCCTCGCAGGGAGGACTTCATCCCGCAGCTGGAGCCAGATGTTAAGTCAGTAAATTGCTTCTCCAATTTTGGTTTGATTTTCATTTTATTTGAAGTACCTTTTTGTTTTCAGTCTCATTATTAGTTTCCTTTAGGGACTCTTTTGGTTGTTAGATGATTTATTGAGCTTGCTTTTTATATGTTTGTTTTAATTTTTTATCTTTTGCATTTTAATGGGGTTAAAGAAAAAGTCATGTTATCAAAAAATTGATCCATAAATGTTTGTTTGGAGTACACCTAGACATGATCATCACTCTAGCAGCTTTTAAACCTCCTACAAACTGTAAAAAAGCTGAAAAATAGCGAAAAAATTGCATTGGAGATATTCTTGTAGCGCTGGACAGAAAAATTACAAAGGGCACGCTACAAGAATATCACAGCCCTCTTATTCTTTGATTTTCAAGCCAAATTTTGACACGGGTTCAGTTCATAGGTGACTAATTTCATGATTGAAGGGTGTTGCTACGTGTTATGTTAGTAATTATCATGCTGGATGGTCTGATTCGTGTTGAGAAGAGATCGTTGGTCATCATTAACTAAATGCAGCTCAGCCTGCCAGGTAGCAGCGTGGTTTGAGGTAAATGTGGAAATGATTGTCGTTACATGTACAGATTAAAGGCGAAGGAGATCGTGGGTAACCATAATCACTAAAAGACCGGATTGTGCCCGCAGCAGAACAGAGAGAGGTTTTTTAAGGCTTTATGGGAAGTAAATTGAACGTTGGAAGACATCTGTACATCCAAGGGTAATGCAGAAAATTCCAGAATGATTATGGTTGGGGATGTGCTCCAGAAGATCGATTGCCATGTCGAAGAAATTCTGGCCACCGCCGGTCATGTCACTCTTTACGATTTCTATATGGAGCTCAGTCAATGAAGTCCCAAAGATGTCGAGCGACCTTTATTTGTCGTCAAAAGGAGGACCCAGGCGTGGTTTCAGTTCATAGTTATGAATCGGCGTAGTGCTGAGAATTTAGTTGAGGATCTACTAAGTGATTTTGAATATGAAATAAATCTTCCTTATTTACTCTATCGAAATGCAAGCCAGAAAGTAATTGGAATTTGGTTTTATGAAACAAGGGAGTGCGACGAGGTTGAAAAGCTATTTTCTAGGATTTTGAATGCTTTTTCGAAGGTTCCTCCAAAACCAAAAGTATTCACAAATCAAAGCAGTGAGTTTCAAGAGCTGGAATCAGTACCTACATCAACAACTATAGAGGGTCCTTAGGAGCGTGCTTCATCGACATCAGTCATTACAGAGGTTTCTGAAGTGCCCCTTGAGCGTTTTTTTTTAGTGCATCATTACATTTAAGCAGTCACCTCGGACTGGCATCCTTGACTTCTGTGAGGCTATCAACTATGACACCTCCTTTGCCAGGACGTTCAACATCAGTTTCTTCAACTACATTAACTCCAATGTCAGTATCATCTCCTCCACTACCTGCTTCGTCAGTGTCATTAGTTCACATGGCTGCTCGTCCCTTAGATGTAACTGAACTCAGCAGTAGTAGTCATGCCACTCTTGTCAAGCCTTCCTTTTTTGTGCCAAAACTTTCTTCATCTACAACAATGCTGTTATATTTTTCTAATGCACCAATGGTTCCACCTTTAAATCCTCTTCCACCTCTGCAACCTTCATATGGTGCACCACTGCTTCAACCTTTCCCTCCTCCTGCTCCTTCCCAGTCTCTTACCCCAGCTTCAACTATGAGCCAAGGCGTAGTTATTACAAGGGATAAAATCCGTGATATATTGGCTCAGTTGGTGCAGAATGAGCATTTTATAGACATGGTGTATCGTGAGGTGCTGAATGCAAATCCTTCATGAAGATTCCACATCAAATTGTCTCTATAACAACTTCATCTTATTCACTCAGCAGTCAGAGGGTTCTATACATTCTTTTCTTGGATCTGCCCACCATATTGTGTTGAGTCCCAAGTTCAGCCTTACAGAAAGACACCTCTAATACATATATTGCTAAAACCCTCTCAAAAGGAAACTACTTTGTTTGATGTTGAAAGAATGACTAGTTGCCATAATCAGAATTCCTTTTATTAAAGAGAGCAAGAGTGGTACATCCCAAACGAGCTATATGGACATGAAGCAGAACAGAGACATAAAGGGAGGTTTAAGTTATTGCATGATAAACCAGGTTTTTTTTTTGGAAATATTGATGTCAGCTTTGATGCAAAATAACTGGATAAACTAAAGATATTTCTTGATCAAGTTACTCTGAGAATGCTGATGATGAATCTGAAAAGCCAGAGGCTGCTTACTTTAATTAAAAGATGAAGGAGACATTCCAAAGAGTTGTGTTAGAAGTTCCAGGTATTGAGGAGCTTTCAATGCAATGTATTTTGATAGCCTTGAACCGTTTCAGATGGAAATTCACCCGAGAGGTTATGCAAGCCAATTGTTGATCATGTCCAATCATTAGGTAGTCAGCTTCAGATAAATTCTTGACTACAAAAGATAGAGCTTAATACTGATGGCACAGTGAAACACTTTCTTCTAGCTAATGGAAGCATTGTTGAAGGAGATATTTATGTATCAGCAATTCCTGTTGACATCTTAAAGCTAGTTTTACCCCAAGAATGGAAGGAGGTTTCCTACTTCAAGAAACTTGGAAAGTTAGTAGGAGTGCTTGTAATCAACATCCACATTTGGTTTGATAGAAAACTGAAAAACACATATGATCATTTATTGTTTAGATGCTGAGCTATCAGAGAGAGTTGATGCATATCAAAATAGTTCCCTAGGAAATTATGAAAGCTCTGTCTCCTCTGCAATCTGGGTGCCTTTGTTCCCTCAATTTCTTAACAGAAAAATTGCTCTGATACATGACTTCATCAACATACCTCAGTTGGTGAAAAGGTGCTGGGTCTGTTACTAAATGTTAACTTACGAACTGCAACATTAGAGGAGGATGCTTTTGATCAGAGTAGTTCCCTTAGGCCACAGCCAAAAATAACACTAGAACCTCAGCCAGAGGTAGAGCCAGAACCAATGGACATTCCAGATGAGGCACAAAGAGAAAAATGCTTTTTAACAGGGTATTTGGCACAGCATTCTGCTATATTTTTCCTGTTTTGAGTGATTGAATTAAAATGCATATCACGAGTTGATGGAGAGGAATTTTTGAAAAAAAAAGGAGGTTTTTGTTCATATGATATCCATATACAAAAACCTCTCTCATTTTTGCAACAGCTATCAAGGTTTGAAATATTAAAGTAAATCTTTGCAGCCTATTTTTCAGGGAGTTTAAATATTCAATATTTTCCTGTTTTAGTGTTCATTTTGCGGGGAAGATTCTGATCGATTGGAGATGAAGTTTGAAAAACCAAGAGAGTTTTTTGTCCATCACGGAACCATTTACAAAAACCTCTCTAATTGTTTACACAGGTTCCACCAATTGAGAGATATGGAAGCTTCTTTGACACCTATTTTTCAGAAATTCGTCATATTTGCCAGGAATCCGATTTGCTATTTTTAGTAAATTAGTTGAGTTAGTTAGTTAATGTAACTGCTGGGTAGTTTCAATTTCGACCTAATGAAGGGGAGATGGAACTACTTCTTTGTAACTATTTAGAGAGGTGAAAAAGACACTTTAGGGGTTCTGGATTTTGGGAGCATCAGGAGGTCTGCTAGCTGCTTGTACTTTCAAACTTGTTCAGAGATAAGTTTTGTAACTCTCATAAGCATTTACTGATGAAACTATGAATATATGACTCTTTCCCCTTCATTTTGTTTGAGTTGGATTGATGTTTGAACTTGTTTAAGTTTCTGAAATGACAAATTCATTGCTGGTTAATGTGTGTTTCCTGGTAGTGCTTGTCCTCTCTGTATGAACTTCAGCACACTCTTTATGTTGGATCTTTGTTATATGTTATGCATCTTTATCAGTTTTATGTTTATGAATTAGTTGTTACTTGTCTTTTGAATGTATTCCCTGCATGTTCTTGAATCTTACAACCAAAAACACATAAAACAAAACCCTAAACCCTAGTTTGAATTGAGTTTTACTCTTGAGTGTGTGTTGGCTTGTTACCCTAGCCTTAGTAACAATTTCTGACACAAACAGGTTGAAAACCAGTCTGGAAGGAAACTCAAGGCCCTCAGATCTGACAATGGTGGTGAGTATGACAAGTCTGAGTTTATTAACTATTGTGCAGATGCAGGTATTCAGATGTAGCATTCTATCCCTTACACACCACAACAAAATGGTGTTGCTGAGAGGAAGAACAGATCACTGAAGGAGATGGCAACATGCGTGATGGAGGCCAAAACTTTTCCACCAAAGTACTAGGCCGAAGCTATCAACTATGCAGCCTATATTTAGAATAGGGTGCCTCACAAACAGCTTGATGGCATGACTCCCTTCGAAGCATGGAGTGGGCACAAGCCAGATGTGACCCATTTCAGGATTTTTGGCTCAAAGGCTTGGGCTAGAATCCCGACAGAGAAGAGGAAGGATTTGCAGCCCCAAAGACAAGAGTGTATTTTTTTTGGATACTCTAAAGATTCAAAAGGGTACAAGTTGATCAATTTGAGCAAAAATAAATCCTTCATCGAAAGGTGTATTCAGTTTGAAGAAGAACCCCTTGCAGAAGTGGAAGTTGGTGAAGCCTCTTCACCACATGAACCTCAAGAAGTAAGTAAAGAGTTTGTTGAACATGCTGATTCTGATTTGTCTGATGGATATGAGTTTATTGCAGACCCTAATAGCCCCACAAGGCCAAAATGGACAGCCAAGACACTACATGCAGCAGGTGAGCTAGTTGGGGATCCCAATGACCCAAGGAGGACTAGATCTCAATTTGAGAATGGTCTGTGCATGAAGGATCCTATGTTTGTTGAAAAATGTTGTTTGATGGTGGAGTCTGATCCTCAAACATATGAAGAAGAAGTAGGAGATCCAAGATGGCAAACAGTCATGAAGGAGGAGTTCATCTCACTCCAGAAGAGCAACACATGGGAGCTAGTGGATCTTCCCCCAGGGAGAAAACTAGTACAGTGTAAGTGGGTCTATAAGACCAAATTTGCTGCTGATGGTTCACCACTAAAGTACAAGGCCAAATTGGTAGCCAAGGGCTACTCACAGGTTCATGGCATATATTACAATGATACCTTTTCCCCAGTGGCAAAGATGGACTCCATCAGGCTAGCTCTAGCCATTACAGCCTCAAGGAAATGGGAGGTACATCACATGGATGTAAAGTGTGCCTTCCTGAATAGAGATCTCACTGAGGAGATATATATGTATCAGCCTCAAGGTTTTGCTACTAACCCTTCTCTTGTGTGCAGGCTGAGAAAGTCATTGTATGGGCTAAAGCAAGCCCCCGAGGCTTGGTATGCCAAGATCGATAGCTTCTTGCTATCACTGAATTTTGTTCGTTGCAAATCAGATCCAAATGTCTATTTGAAGTTAGTTAATGGTTCATTAATGATCATTGTGTTATATTTTGATGACCTCCTCATTACAGGAAGCTCACAGGCTGAGATTGCTTCCTTAAAAGGAGCTATGAACCAAGCCTTCTCCATGACAGATTTGGGGCTCTTAAGTCAATTTTTGGGGCTTGAGATCTCTCAAACCAAAGCTAGAATCAAGGTGCACCAGTCCAAATATGACTTGGACTTTCTGAACAAATTCAGAATGAAGGATTGCAAAGCAAGCAAAACTCCTTTCCTTTCAGGAGTGAAGCTGGAAGAAGCTGATTCTTCACCGATGGTAAACAATACACTGTATAGGAAATTGATTGGCTGTTTGTTGTATCTGGCACATACTAGACCTGATATTTGTTATGCAGTAAGTGTGGCTTCTAGATTCATGGATCAACCTCAAGAGATCCATTGGAAAGCAGCCAAAAGGATCCTTAACTTTGTTCAAGGAACAAGGACACATGGGATCTTCTATAAAGCAAAATCTGATCTTGAATTGATTGGATTTACTGACACTGATTGGGAAGGTGATAGCACAAATAGAAATTCCACATCAAGATATTTGTTCATGCTTGCAGAAGGGCCAATTAGCTGGTCAAGCAAGAAACAGAGTGCCATTGCACTCTCATCTACAGAAGCAGAGTACAGAGGAGTTGTTAATGCAGCAACTCAATGTTTATGGTTGCAGGGTTTACTTGGAGAGTGTGGCTTCGAACCTAGGTACTCAACTACCATCTACTGTGATAACCAGAGCACCATTTGAATCTACAAGGATCTAGTTTAGAAGTAGAGAACCAGACACATTGAGATCCATACGCACTACATCAGAGAACTTGTGCATGATGGCACCATTCACCTACTCTTCTGTTGATCTTCAGAACAAGTAGCTGATATCTTCACCAAAGCATTTTGTGAGAAGACCTTCAGCAATCTCAAATCACTGCTAGGGATTGCTGATCATGCTATGAAAGCATGAGTGAAAACAAGATTCTACAATTTTGTTTTACAGTCCATGTTTAAGGGAGGATTTTCCCAAGTTGGTTTTGCCTCTTTCCTTGTTTAAATGGATTTGCAGTATGTAAAGGGTGACTAAGCCTTGTTTCTAGGCCCTATAATTTTTTGATATATTACTCATAAGTCAGGCTTAAGGGGGGGTGTTATAATAATCAACCCATAGTTTACCCACTTAGACATTAATTCCATTATTTTTGTCTTATTTGCCTAGTTCATGTGTCCCACCTTGTGCAAGTTGTCATTTTCCTATCTATAATGGTCAAAATTGCCTTATTTGACTCATGTAGCACATGGGAGAGCTAAAGGAATCAATTCTACTTTATTCCTGGCCTCCTAGGCGCCCTTCTGCTTTTTCTGCTTTATTGCCTGCTTTTTCAGTGTTTTAAAGCAAAAGGAAAAGCTAGACTAGGTGAGGTTGACTAGTTTTTTGTCCTACACATCCTCCTCTCTTTTCTCCATGAAAAAGCATGTATGAGCTTCCATTCCACCACTCTTTAGCTTGCCTAAGCCTTTTTTCCAATCCGTGAGCTCCATGACAGATTTGGGATCAGCTTTTTACACCTATGGGGGATTTGCTTATTTTTGGTAAGCCTGCTTTATGATAGATTTGATTTGCTCCTCATGCAATCGAATCCTTGATGTATTCTATTTATTCAGTAGCCTATGTTATTACAGGTTTGGCTATTGTACACTTACATAATACAGTTTAGTGTTACAGCTCCATTTTCAGTCTCTTTTGTGAGTGATTTTGCATGATCAATTAATAATTGTTGTGAGTAAAATTAATCTATTGCTGGCCTAAATTTCCACACAGAATAATCATCTGTGTGTCATTTGTAACACTTACAACCATTACACACATTAGTTCTTGTTGCCGCCTTTCACACACCTGGGTCACGTGGCAGAAATCTTCAAGCCACTCGGTGTGTCCTTGGGGGCGAGTCTCGAGTCAAGGCTGTTACCTTGTTCTTGACTCCTCCGTTTAGGCTCAACTCCTAATGAAGCCAAGGGGGGTAGACCCTATTAAGTTACTAAGGGGGATTACATAGTGTTGTGATGTTTAAACTGACTGAGTTATTTAGGAGTTTACAATTTAACTATAGATAATCAAAGATGGCAAGATGTAGAAGATGAACACACAAAAGCACAGTGCTGAGACACAATATATATATAAAGTAAGAAATTAACTAGTGCCTTAGAATAGAGTGAAAAATAGAATCAATATGCTTGCATGTGCTTGGAGTGAATGTTTTGTGATTGCCTCTTGGTATGTTTTAAGTTGTATTTGAAGTGTGAGTTGATTAAAATTAGGCTAAGGGAGGACTCCAGATATACCCAAGAGTACTTGGAGTATGTCCAAAACTAAACCTTCACGGCTACCCACAAAGAATATGTGGGCTGAAATGGATTCTCTGGGGCTATTGTTCATAACGCACCCATTAGGGTGTTACAGAGATCGGCGCCCCGAGGTCACTTTTCAGAAGTTCCCGCTTCCTTTGGGTATTTTGCCACCGTGTTGAGGCCTAGAAATTCGCAAGCAACAACAGAAAGGGATTCTCCCTAGTCAACATTCCCAACTAGCCTGTTGACTGTTTGGTATAGGGAATTCGTTCGGTTTGTGGTCCGGCTACCGTAGGTCAAAGTAACAAAACAAGGCTTTACCGGTTGCGGCCCGGTCCACCGTGTATATTTTTGTATTTTTTGACTTAAATATGATGTGCAGATGCCTAATTAACCATGTAAGGTGATAAAGATGCAAGGGGTAGTCACAATGTGATGCGCAGGTTCTTACCTCTCGTCTTAGGCTCACTATCATCTAAACCACATATGCAGAAATAAAACTAACTATCTATCTATTTATCTATCTATCTATCCCCGAGGAGCAAACTGTAAATTATTTGTGAGTAATGTGTATTGTACATGCAATATAAAGAGAAACTACAGTTAGCTGATATTTCTTCCCACAATGCATGAACGATTAAATATTTTTTAACAACCAGATAGCCAATTGTTTTATGAACCGCATACATTACTCATGGTGGTCATTCCCCAAAATAAACCAGAAATCATTCAGACAAGAACATAGGTTCAAAGGGTTAGAATGATCTCACGGTTAATGGACAAAAACTGGAAAAAAAAATAGTTCATCATTCAGCCATCCACAGCATAACATTTGGACATTCCACCAATCTTCCTCCAATAGGCAAACCATATTTCTTTATTGCAAAGAGAAATAGTTCTTCTTACAATATTGCTTTCTAGTCTAACTAGGAAAAAGCCCCTCTTCCCTCTAAGTCTTTTACATTTATACAAAAGGGTGAGACTGTTGGGCTACCCAAAGTGACCTTTGGGCTTCCCAACCCCTTGTTTCCCAACGTTCTACTTTCCTTAAATGTTTTACAAAAATAGTTACAAATTACAATAATGACCGATCCTTCATGAGGAGGGTCCCACTTGGGCATCTAGAAACTTTTTCCATTTCACAGCTTCAGAGGCAATTCCCTCAAATGCGCAGGGTTCCAAAAATTGAATGTTGATTTCAAATTTTTTGGCCTGGTTCTTTATAGCTTCCACTCTGGCAACGCTCAACCAAAGATGGTCTTCCAAAAGCTACACACTAACTGCTGAATGGCCTACCTCGCTTCTCATAATTTGGTCATCAATGGCCTTAATGCATTGCATTCTTGCTTCTTCATCCTGATGTCTTTTCTGCAACATCTCCATAAATGAATCATGGTCTGGGAAATCATCCAGCCTCTACTTGGCCTCTACCTGGCACCGGTTGTATGTGATGAGGACTCTTCTAAAAAATTCCGTGCAGGCTTCTTTCGTCTTCTTGACTGCTTTCTTGAAATCCTCTGTGGTGTTAATAGAAAATTCTATTAAGTTATAATCCCACTTAAGGGCTTGTTTATCTTTTGATGGAAGCTCTGCTAGAGTTTCTTCGTTGTTTTCCAGCCTCGCCATTCTTGCAGTCAGGACCTCGAGGACATCCTGAGATCTGTCCACAAAGTAAGATGCAGTTTCCAAGATCTCCTCCAATCGGTCATCGATCTGTAGCACTCTACATCTCTCCTCTTCAACAGCAGTCTGTAGCTGCAGCATCTTGGCCTTTTGGGCCAAGACATGCTCTTTGAATGGCTGGAGGTTAACCTCCTGTTCTCTTGCTTCCTCCAGAGCAGTGGTCAGAGAAGAAATCTACTCTTTATGTTTCTCTCTCTGTTCTTGGGAGTGCATCTCACTAGCCTGCAAGATGATCTTTTGTTGCTCCTCTAGTTCTTCTACCTTTTCCAGCAGCCGATATTTCTCTGGCTTCAACTCTTGATATTCGTTTTGCACCTTCTCCAAGCATTCTTGGGTAGCTCCCATAACTTGTATTTCTCCTTGGAGGGCTTGTAGTTCAGCCTTTGAAGACTTCATTTCCCTTTGCATATCTTCATATTTTCTCTTAAGCCTATTGCTTTCTTCTCTCTCTCTCCTCAATGTATATTTCAACTGAGTAGAGGACTTCTTGGACTGCTCTAGGTCAAGTATTACCTTGTCCATGTTATCTTCTGAGGCGTGCAGTAGTGCAGTCCCGGCTCTCAGGGTGAATCTTGGATCTTGGTCTGTTCCCAACATAACAGCCGTATCTGTTATCATTTTACCAGGCATATCTCCTATTTCAACCCTCTTTTCTGTTCTCTTCATTATTCTCTTTGTTTCCCTATCATAATAGACAGTGTTGAAATCAGGTATTTCTTCTCCCCTTTTCTGAACGAAAGGAACTAGCTTGAGTGTGGAGACCACAGGTATGCTGGCAGCAGGCACTTGTGGGTCCAGAACTTCTAGGTTTTCTTTCTCCTGGGTCTGCCCTCTAGCTATCTCAGAAGCTGACTGTTCTGTCTCAGTCTATGTCAGCTTCAACCTCTCTACTTCTTGCTTTTGTAGCTCCTCATCGAGCTTTCACTTTGCTTCTTCAGCTGCTTTTCTAGCTACTTCTTCTACTTCTTTAGCTGCTTCCTGGGCTTTCTTAGCTGCTTCTTGGGAAGCTTTTCTTTTCCCTTCCTCTTTGCTGTGCAGCCACCCTACAGCTTCCTGTGCCAATCTCTAGGCTTCCTCTTTTCTTCTCTTTGCTTCTTCCTCAGCCTTAGCCTATTCATCCCCCTTCCCACCTTTAGTGGTGATCTTTTTCTTGAATCTTCTCTTTAGTGCTGTCAGGTTCGGGGCATTTCGGAAGACAGAATCTTCCCTATCAAAATGGTGGGTATACTCAAAATGCACCTTGTTCTCTTTACAATGTTCCGCAACTTTACCATGGGAGTCATTTCTGTGGTAGGGCATCTCGCCAAAGTGGAACCTCTGCAGCTCTTCTACGAATTCATCAGCTTGTTTCACCCTAGTGAACCTGTAACTTCCTAGTTTGAAGGGAAAGGGAGGATAAGCAGTCTTCTTATGTTTGAACAGAAAGCTACCTATTCCATCCAGGAACACTTGTCTGACTGCCTCCTTGTGTACAATGTAATCAGTTGCGTATTTGGGTAGCAGAGAAGGGGCTCTTGATCCTCCAAACATCCTGAAGTACAGGCCATTTTCAGTCAAGTAGTAATCTGCGTACTCTTCTATCACTTGCATGGCCTCTTTCGACATACAATCACACTCCTTTAGGAAAATGAGTGTGTATAGAGGAATAAGGAGGTGTTCACATATTTCTCTGTAATGGCTATGATATTTATGTGCCCACAATGGTTTGTAAGCAGAATAGACAGGCATTCTTTCCCTGTTCCAGATGCACTTGAGACCAGGGAAAGGATGGTTGCATAATATACAGTCTATGAGTATTGAACTCATATAAAATTTGGACCTTTTCTTTGACTCTCCTCCCAAGGCTAAGGCCAAGCAAGCAGAGAGACTGTTTGAGACAAGGTTGGCCCAGTTGAAAATTGTCCCCTGGGTTGCAACATAAAAAATGATAGGTATCCATTCTAGTTTGAAAAACCTGCCATGAGCTCTTCCAAATATTCTGTTGAGCATCAAGGCTATGAATCTGTATGGAGCTCTTAAACTTGCAGTATCATATTCTCCTATTACTCTGGTCCTGAAATGTTTTCTAGTCAACATCATTCTCTTCATGGTTTCCACCAAGTCCATTCTAATGTTGTTTAACCAGTCATCAGATAAGAACACTTGGTCCTCTGGAAAGTGGTAGGCCAGGGCAACATATCTGGGGCTGTATGTAGCATAGCCCTATTTTTTAACATCCCCCGGGATCATTGTTGTGACATCTGCCCGGGGCAGAATCCAACCGATTACTTCAGCGCACGGGAATAACTCAGGTCTGGTGGCGATCCTCATTAGTGAAGATCTTTCTATGTTTGCATAGATGGACTCTTCTTCTAAGCCCATGTCGGGAACTTCTCTTTGGGTGATCAGTCTATAGATCTCCCCCCACTGGTATTCAGTTTCAACACCAGAGATGCACTTCGTGTCCTCATATATGTATTCTGTCTTAGTTACAACTTCTACTTCTGGCTCTTCTTCGACCACATGGGCCTTCTTCTTTTGTCTCTTTGACATGGTGAGCTCTTCCTTCCATAACATTGTCACATTAAGCCCTTTTGGCTGAGTGGCAAACCTGTATACATCAATGTACAGTGTGCGGTTTCTTCTATGTTCTAACATGAGAGCAATCAATCAATAAAGCAAGTATATGCATGTATAGACTGAAATGGCCTGACCAACAGAATTATTAAACCAAATGGGCAGTATTCAGTGACTTTGTTTATATCTAGCATGATGAAACATAGTCATATACATTAAAATGTGCAATATATCATTTCTGTAGGATATCAATCAATTTAATCAACCATATTCAAGATGGCAATAAATCTACATTAATGTGCAACACATCTCGGTTCTCTGCGCACGCCATGGTCGTTTAGCTGCGCGAGAAAAATAGTAGTAACTATGAGGTTTTCTCAACGGCACCATGCCTACACACCAAGAGTAATGACATATCCCTTTCAGCAGGCTAAGGGTTTGACACTAAGCTCGAATGAGGATGCGCAGAACCGCGTAGGTGAAAATGCCTAGGGCTTCAAATACAGGTAATGCACCGCGGGATAAACAACCCCAAAACCCCCCAAAGAAGGCCATGGAAACCTATCTCCTACCTACCATCACTACGTAGGGCGGTTTGGTGCAGACGACGTAACGGTCGTCTGCACCGAAACCCCTCAATCCCTATGCGCAGGGTTGCAAAATAAACGGCGGTGGAAAAACAAAGCTACTCTGAAGGTTAAACTGCCCTCCCACAGCCAAATAGGATAAAATATCCACCTATATAGCCATCTAATTGAACAGGATGAGGAAAAAGGCCGAGGAAACAAACCACCATAGAAAACCACCAACAGTTCAAACGAAATGGGAAAAATGCGAAGAGGAGCCTACCTGGAAATACAGCAAGTATGGCGGGTCGACGATGGTCAGGCTTTCACAGTTTCCACCTGGATGTAGGTACACTGACAGCGGGTCCTTCGCTAGCTCGAGACAACAACAACGCGACAATGACAATGCTCGACAATCAAAAATAACAATAGAAAACATAACCCCTCGACCCCGTTTATATACACCCGGCCAAACTTCCGTGGCGGGAAAAAACTAAAAGATCGAACGTCGGAGAGTTTTCAAATCGGAGGATGAAAGCAAACGCTCTTCTGCAACGGCGGATGATCAAAGTGCCAAGCCTTCTGCTCTGGTCATACACATCGGGTAGCAGTTGAAAGGTCGGACGTAAGAGCCAAAACTAATCGAAAGGTTCAAAGTACACATTCTTCCGCAACGGCGGACGGCCAAAGCGCCAAGCCATCTGCAACGTCGGGACTTAAGTCGAAAGCAGAACACTTTTGGATCGAAAGCTGAAACATATTTCTTTGACTAACGGCAGACACCCATGACTCAAAGAACATTAAAGGGCTGATCAGAAGAGGAAGCAGTTTTCCTTCCGCAATGGCAGAAGACAGAAACGATAAAAGTTTCGATGCAACACCAAAGTTCAGCCGAGGTAAAAACCAATGAATCGGAAAGAAAGTCGAAAACCAAACCACAGATTCATCCGCAATGACGGAATCTAAACGCAAACACCTTTTGCATAGAAAAGCTTCGACGTAAAACCCAAAAGTCAGCCGAGCGGGAAATGATACATTTAAGCAATGATCGGGAGCAAAAGCGGTTTGTCGTCCGCAACTGTGGAGAAAGAAAGGACAAATCCTTCCGACGTAAATCAAAAGATCGGCCGAAACCAACGGATCGGATAGAAAATCAAAGACAAAACCAAATATCCATCCGCAACGGTGGAAGACCAAACCAAAATCCATCCACAACGGTGGAAAACCAAACCAAATAACTTCCGATTCAGGCATGCTTCAAATGCATTCAAAGGCAGCGATAAAGCTTGATCATACAGTGGATTACTTCAAGTGCTTAGAGGGAGAAACCAAACAAGTGGTAAATCAATTCAATCAGTATAAAAGTTCTTCTGCAAATTTCTTAGACCAAATCAAAGAAGAAAAACAAACTAATATAAGCAAAGGAGGGTCCTAAATTTTTTAGAATTTTGGGAAATTGTTGCAGTTGCAACAATTGGCGACTACCTGGTGAACCCCAGATTTCTAAATTAACTCCTTCCCAGTGCAAGACTATCCAAATAAAGTTGAAATATTCTAGATGTCTGTATCCCTAAGTTGGCCAACCAATGCATTTAACTTATTTAGAAGAAGTCCATTCGTTGGGAAATGGAAACATCAGAAATATTGCTGGTCTGCATAACTCTTTCGAGGAATAATAAATAAGGTTTATTTTACCCGTACTTAGGTATTTTCATGACACCACAGGATTGTAATAGATAGTAAACATCATTATCCTTTTGTTTCTCATTCCCATGCCAATTGCACTTGGGTGCCATTTGAACTTTAGTTCTTTTGAGTCCTCCATTTGCCTTTCTTACTAAATTTTAATTCAGGATCCTCTATCCCATAGTGTCCTTTTGTGTGAGCGGTGTATTTTACATTTCAGCTCATGGACGGAGAGGATCTTTCGAAAATTTAGTACTTATGCATTTGGTACTTTGCTTTGATATGTCTTGTTTCTTTTAAGGAGTTTTTTTACTCTTGATAGCTTTTAGCTTTTCTGAAATTATGGCATGGGATCATTTATATATGATATACCGTTTACCCTACTTCCTTTCCGTGGGTCTTTCGTTGTCACCCCCTTGGATATTTAAGATGTGAAATAGATGGAGCCTTGAAATAGTATTCCATACCTCTTTACTTCTGAGTTATTTACAGGGGTTACATAAGACTTCAATGAATGCCTGGCCAGTTAGGAACACTGCTACTAGAAGACATTCTATACTTTAAAACACAGTCTTTGCTCAAGATTTCATTTAATCAAGAACCCTGATGTTTCCATTGCAACCAATGTTTGCCTCTTTATTCAAAACCAAAATAAATGTTAATAAAGCACTAAAAGAAAACAGCATCAAATCAAATAATAAAAAAGAAAACAGCATCAAAGCATCAAAGAAAAACGACATCAATTTATTTATGTACAAAGCAAAAGAAAAGAAAATTTTTGACCACTCCTGAATATCTTTAATCTTAGGGAGTTAGAGGGTGGGCTGGATCATAGACATGAGACATCTAACCATGGTCTAGCTCTTCTATTTTTTAAATTGAACACATGTCTACAATCCTACAGTCATCCCCTTCAGCCTGAGGAAGTTGAAGGAGCTCAGGCTAATAGTTAATCTCAGAACTAGACTTTCTTTCTGTAAGATGTCTTATTTTAAGCTCAATCGGATAATTTCCTAGGACAGAATCAGCTGATTCATTTCCCTTTCCTAGTTTAGTGACAATATGCTTCATGTAAGGCTCTCTCAAAATCTTAATCTTATTTGGAGTACCGTGAGAGGCAACAATAAATGAGACCAATCTAAAGCAAAATAGCCTTTTAACCTGGCAGACCAATATCTATTGAGGATAATCCCATACCCACTAGGTATGTCAGCCACAGTAATGTCAATAAATTGACAAATCTTGTTGTTTGCAGACAAGCGAATGAGGACATTTGTCATTTCTCCCACTACTTTGACACCTGAGCTGTCTAATTGCGTTACTTCACAAAATGTGGACTCTGGCTTTCCATTAATATTTTTACAAATCTCCAGAGGCATAACATTCACCGCTGATCCAGAATCTACCAAGCAATTATGCACATTGTGATTCAGCATTTCCAGGGTCAAAAGAAAAGGTGGGGTATCAGCTTTCTCTTCCCAACCTGGTTCTATGTCTTCTTCTCCTGGTTGGTTTTGAGTAGGCAAATCCTCTTCATGCTCTTCAATTTCATTAGTGTTTTGCTCACTAACACCTATCGGTTCTTCTACAGGTTTGACAGTCTCAGTGATTGGCTCTGCCTCTTGGTTGAGGGTATTGGCTCTAGGTGTTTTGTCCTCAACCTTCACCTCTACTTGTCTCTTGACATTCTTTTGCAGTCTTTCGATCTTTGAAATTGTTAAATCTATGTCCTTTGTCGCTGTAGGTGTGCATTCAGTTTTGAGAGTGCTCTCTTCAGTGTCAAACAACGAGATACCATTCCATGAAAACATAGTGTCATTACCTTGTTTCTCCATAGCCTAGTTTTTCTTTTCCTCTTTTCCATTGTTCTTGGTTAATTTATAATATAGCAGCTGATTCATAACCAGTGTTATCGAATTCAACCATTGAGGGCACTTCTTTTCTGAATGAGGTTGTTGGTGAAAAGTGCAGAAATTATCACCCCCCACTTCTGTTATGTTTACTGATGGTAAATGTGGGGGAGGGACTTGCCATTGGTTGTTATCCTCTCTTTTTTGATAGTAGGGTTTTTGAGTTTTCTGAGCTTCCCTCCCTTTCTCCAGATCTATTATTTTGTTGGATAGATTCTGCATCATTTTCAACATTCCTTGATAATCATGTGATTGTTCATCATTAGGTTTAGACAGCAATAAAGCTCTTCTATTTGTAGTCTTCTCTCTAGGTAAGTTAGGATAATCTTCTACACTTTCCATTTCAGCTTCTACCCTCTTTGCCTCTTCATAAGTCTCTACCAATGTAGGCTTGGCTTTCATTTTAGCGAACATAGCTAACTCAGGTCCTAGGGCAGAGGTATAATATTCAATTAAGACCTTGTCTGAGGGCCTATCAGCTACAAAAAAGTTCTTTAGGTATATTGAAAATATTTGAGTGAAACTACATACTTTCTCATTCTTATATTTTCTTAACAAACCAAGACCTTTCATTAGTGAGGCATGAGTTCTCTGAGCTGCATATTTATTTCAAAATATTCTTTCAAAAGTATTCGAGTCGGGGATCAAGTTTGTGGGCAGAGAAAAATACCATGAAGCAGCTACCCCTTTCAAGGTATGAGGGAATAATCTATAGACAACAACTTCGTACTCCCCAGCCCTTAACCCTTCTACTACTAAATAGAAACTCTGCAAGTGATCATCTACCGCAGTCTTTTCCTCAGGGTCAAACTTAGGCAGCAGCTTATCAAAATCCTGAGGTAAGTTATGCAATGGAGGTGTGAGGTTCAAAGGTGATCTAGCTCTCCAAGCAGGCAATGGGTTGGGCTAGTTCACAATTACACCAGCCATGAGTACAGGCAAAGAACAAAAATCTGAGCAAAGAGCAACGTAGGGTGAGAACAGGATTTCTTACTTCAAAGGCATAACCGAAACCTGTAGGTACTTGGGTCAGGTTGAAAGATTCAAAATATCTGCTGGTAAGGTAGTCTTGGGAAAAATAAGTTTCCACGGCCAGCCATTCACTGGCAACCCTCCTTCTAGCGCCAGAACTGTTGAGGCCTAGAAATTTGCAGGCAACAATAGAAAGGGATTCTCCCCAGTCAACGTTCCCAACTAGCCCATTGACTGTTTGGTATAGGGAATCTGTTCGGTTTGCAGTCCGGCTACCGTAGGTCAAAGTAACAAAACAAGGCTTTACCGGTTGCAGCCCAGTCCACCGTGTATATTTTTGTATTTTTTGTCTTAAATATGATGCGCAGATGCCTAATTAACCATGCAAGGTGATAAAGATGCAAGGGGTAGTCACAATGTGATGCGCAGGTTCTTACCTCTCGTCTTATGCTCACTAGCATCTAAATCACATGTGCAGAAATAAAACTAACTATCTATCTATTTATCTATCTATCTATCCCCGAGGAGCAATTGTAAATTATTTGTGAGTAATGTGTATTGTACATACAATATAAAGAGAAACTATAATTAGCTGACATTTCCTTCCACAATGCATGAACGATTAAATATTTTTTAACAACCAGATAGCCAATTGTTTTATGAAATGCATACATTACTCATGGTGGTCATTCCACAAAATAAACCAGAAATCATTCATACAAGAACATAGGTTCAAAGGGTTAGAACAATCTCACGGTTAATGGACAAAAACTGGTAAACAAAATAGTTCATCTTTCAGCCATCCACAGCATAACATTTGGACATTCCACCAATCTTCCTCCAACAGGAAAACCATATTTCTTTATTGCAAAGAGAAATGGTTCTTCTTACAATATTGCTTTCTAGTCTAACTGGGAAAAAGCCCCTCTTCCCTCTAAGTCTTTTACATTTATACAAAAGGGTGAGACTGTTGGGCTTCCCAAAGTGACCTTTGGGCTTCCCAACCCCTTGTTTCCCAACGTTCTACTTTCCTTAAATGTTTTACAAAAATAGTTACAAATTACAATAATGACCGATCCTTCATGAGGAGGGTCCCACTTGGGCATCTAGAAACTTTTTCCATTTTGCAGCTTCAGAGGCAATTCCCTCAAATGCGCAGGGTTCCAAAAACTGAATGTTGATTTCAAATTTTTCGGCCTGGTTCTTTATAGCTTCCACTCTGGAAACGCTCAACCGAAGCTGGTCTTCCAAAATCTGCACACTAACTGCTGAATGGCCTACCTTGGTTCTCAGAATTTGGTCATCAATGGCCTTAATGCGTTGCATTCTTACTTCTTCATCCTGATGTCTTTTCTGCAACATATCCATAAATGAATCATGGTCTAGGAAATCATCCAGCCTCTGCTCGGCCTCTACCTGGCACCGGTTGTATGTGATGAGGACTCTTGTAAAAAATTCCGTGCAGTCTCCTTTCATCTTATTGACTGCTTTCTTGAAATCCTCTGCGGTGTTAATAGCAAATTCTATTAAGTTATAATCCCACTTGAGGGCTTGTTTATCTTTTGATGGCAGCTCTGCTAGAGTTTCTTCGTTGTTTTCCAGCCTCACCATTCTTGCAGTCAGGACCTGGAGGACATCCTGAGATCTGTCCACAAAGTAAGATGTAGTTTCCAAGATCTCCTCCAATCGGCCATTGATCTGCAGCACTCTACATCTCTCCTCTTCAACAGCAGTCTGTAGCTACAGCATCTTGGCCTTTTGGGCCAAGACATGCTCTTTGAATGGCTGGAGGTTAACCTGTTGTTCTCTTGCTTCCTCCAGAGCAGTGGTCAAAGAAGAAATCTTCTCTTGATTTTTCTCTCTCTATTCTTGGGAGTGCATCTCACTAGCCTACGAGATGATCTTTTGTTGCTCCTCTAGTTCTTCTACCTTTTCCAGCAGCCGATCTTTCTCCACCTTCAGCTCTTGATATTCATTCTGCACCTTCTTCAAGCATTCTTGGGTAGTTCCCATAACTTGTATTTCTCCTTGGAGGGCCGGTATTTCAGCCTTTAGGGACTTCATTTCCCTTTGCATATCTTCATATTTTCTCTTAATCCTATTGCTTTCTTCTCTCTCTCTCCTCAATGTATCTTTCAACTGAGCAGAGGAATTCTTGGACTGCTCCAAGTCAGTTATTACCTTGTCCATGTTATCTTCTGAGGCGTGGAGTAGTGCAGTCCCGGCTCTCAGGGTGAATCTTGGATCTTGGTCTGTTCCCAACATAACAGTCGTATCCATTATCATTTTACCAGGAATATCTCCTGTTTCAACCCTCTTTTCTATTCTCTTCATTATTCTCTTTGTTTCCCTATCATAATAGACAGTGTTGAAATCAGGGATTTATTCTCCCTTTTTCTGAATGAAAGGAACTAGCTTGAGTGTGGAGACCACAAGTATGCTGGCAGCAGGCACTTGTGGGTCCAGAACTTCTGGGTTTTCTTTCTCCTGATTCTGCCCTCCAGCTATCTCAAAAGCTAACTGTTCTGTCTCAGTCTGTGTCGGCTTCAACCTCTCTACTTCTTTCTTTTGTAGCTCCTCATTGAGCTTTCTCTTTGCTTCTTCAACTGCTTTTCTAGCTGCTTCTTCTGCTTCTTTAGCTGCTTCCTGGGATTTCTCAGCTACTTCTTGGGTAGCTTTTATTTTCCCTTCCTCTTCGCTATGCAGCCACCCTGAAGCTTCTTGTGCCAATCTCTAGGATTCCTCTTTTCTTCTCTTTGTTTCTTGCTCAGCCTTAGCCTATTCATCCCCCTTCCCACCTTTAGTGGTGATATTTTTCTTGAATCTTCTCTTTAGTGCTGTCAAGTTCGAGGCATTTCGGAAGATAGACTCTTCCCTATCAAAATGATGGGTATACTCAAAATGCACCTTGTTTTCTTTACAATGTTCCGCAACTTCACTTGTTTGACTGCCTCCTTGTGGATAATGTAATCAATTGCGTATTTGGGCAGCAGAGAAGGGGCTCTTGATCCTCCAAACATCCTGAAGTACAGGCCATTTTCAGTCAAGTAGTAATCTGCGTACTCTTCTATCACTTGCATGGCCTCTTCTGACATACAATCACACTCCTTCAGGAAAATGAGTGTGTATAGAGGCATAAGGAGGTGTTCACATATTTCTCTGTAATGGCTATGATATTTATGTGCCCACAATGGTTTGTAAGCAGCATAGACAAGCATTATTTCCCTGTCCCAGATGCACCTGAGACCAAGGAAAGGCTGGTTGCATAATATACAGTCTATGAGTATTGAACTCATATAAAATTCGGAGCTTTTCTAGGACTCTCCTCCCAAGGCTGAGGCCAAGCAAGCAGAAAGACTTTTTGAGACAAGGTTGGCCCAGTTGAAAATTGTCCCCTGGGTTGCAACATAAAAAATGATAGGTATCCATTCTAGTTTGAAAAACTTGCCATGAGATCTTCCAAATATTCTATTGAGCATCAAGGCTATGAATTTGTATGGACCTCTTAAACTTGCAGTATCATACTCTCCTGTTACTCTGGTCCTAAAATGTTTTCCAGTCAACATCATTCTCTTCATGGTTTCCACCAAGTCCATTCTAATGTTGTTTAACCAGTCATCAGATAAGAACACTTGGACCTCTGGCAAGTGGTAGGCTAGGGAAACATATTTGGGGTTTTATGCAGCATAGCCCTATTTGTTAACATCCCCCAAGATCATTGTTGTGACATCTACCTGGGGCAGAATCCAATTGATTACTTCAGCGCACGGGAATAACTCAGGTCTGGTGGCGATCCTCATTAGTGAATATCTTTCTATGTTTGCATAGATGGACTCTTCTTCTAAGCCCATGTCGGGAACTTCTCTTCGGGTGATCAGTCTATAGATCTCCCCCCACTGGTATTCAAGTTCAATTCCAGAGATGCACTTCATGTCCTCGTATATGTATTATGTCTTAGTTACAACTTCTACTTCTGGATCTTCTTCGACCACAGGGGCCTTCTTCTTTTGTCTCTTCGACATGGTGAGCTCTTCCTGCCATAACATTGTAACATTAAGCCCTTTTGGCTGAGTGGAAAACCTGTATACATCAATGTATAGTGTGTGGTTTATTCTATGTTCTAACATGAGAGAAATCAATCAATAAAGCAAGTATATGCATGTATAGACTAAAATGGCCTGACCAACAGAATTATTAAACCAAATGGGCAGTATTCAGTGACTTTGTTTATATCTAGCATGATGAAACATAGTAATATACATTAAAATGTGCAATCTATCATTTCTGTAGGATATCAATCAATTTTATCAACCATATTCAAGACGGCAATAAATCTACATTAATGTGCGACACATATCGGTTCTCTACGCACGCCATGGTCGTTTAGCTGCACGGGAAAAACAGTAGTAACTATGAGGTTTTCTCAATGGCGCCATGCCTACACACCAAGAGTAATGTCATATCCCTTTCAGCAGGCTAAGGGTTCGACACTAAGCTCGAATGAGGACGCGCAGAACCGTGTAGGTGAAAACGGCTAGGGCTTTAAATACGGGTAACGCACCGTGGGGTAAACAGCCCCAAAACCCCCCAAAGAAGGCCATGGAAAACCTATCTCCTACCTACCATCACTACGCAGGGCGGTTTGGCACAGACGGCGTAATGGCCGTCTGTGCCGAAACCCCTCAATCTTTATGCACAGGGTTGCAAAATAAACGGCGGTGGAAAAAAAAAAGCTACTCTGAAGGTTAAACTGCCCTCCCATGGCCAAATAGGATAAAATCTCCACCTATATAGCCGTCTAATTGAACGGGATGAGGAAAATGGCCGGGGAAACAAACCACCATAGAAAACCACCAACAGTTCAAACGGAATGGGAAAAATGCGACGAGGAGCCTACCTGGAAATATGGCGAGTATGGTGGGTCGACGATGGTCAGGCTTCCACAGTTGCCACCTAGATGCAAGTACACTGACAGCGGGTCCTTCGCTAGTTCGAGACAACGACAGCGCGACAATGACAATGCTCGACAGTCGAAAATAACAATAGAAAACATAACCCCTCGACCCCGTTTATATACAGTCGGCTAAACTTCCGTAGCGGGAAAAAACTAAAAGATCGGACATCAGAGAGTTTTCAAATCAGAGGACGAAAGCGAACACTCTTCCGCAACGGCGGATGATCAAAGTGCCAAGCCTTCCGCTCTGGTCATACACATCGGGTAGCAGTTGAAAGATCGGACGTCGGAGCCAAAACTAATCGAAATGTTCAAAGTATGCATTCTTCCGCAACGGTGGACGGCCAAAGCGCCAAGCCATCCGCAACATCGGGACTTAAGCCGAAAGCGAAACACTTTTGGATCGGAAGCTGAAACGTATTTCTTTCTGTAACGATGGACACCCATGACTCAAAGAACATTAAAGGGCTGATTGGAAGAGGAAGTAGTTTTCCTTCCGCAACGGCGGAAGACGGAAACAATAAAAGTTTCGATGCAACACCAAAGTTCAGCCGAGGTAAAAACCAATGAATCGGAAAGAAAGTTGAAAACCAAACCACAAATTCATCTGCAATGGTGGAAGCTAAACGCAAACACCTTCCGCACAGAAAATATTCGATGTAAAACCCAAAATTTAGCCTTGCAGGAAACGATACATTTAAGCAATGATCGGGAGAGAAAGTGGTTTGCCGTCCGCAACAGCGGAGAAAGAAAGGACAAATCCTTCTGACGTAAATCAAAGATCGGCCGAAACCAACGGATCAGATAGAAAATCAAATATGAAACCAAATATCCATCCACAACGGTGGAAGACCAAACCAAAATCCATCCGCAACGGCGGAAAACCAAACCAAATAATTTTCGATTCAGGCATGCTTCAAATGCATTCAAAGGCAGCGATAAAGCTTGATCATACAGTGGATTACTTCAAGTGTTTAGAGGGAGAAACAAAAAAAGTGGTAAATCAATTCAATCAGTATAAAAGTTCTTTTGAAAAGTTCTTAGACCAAATCAAAGAAGAGAAACAAACTAATATAAGCAAAGGAGGGTCCTAAAATTTTTAGAATTTTGGGAAATTGTTGCAGCTGCAACACACCGTAAAGGTTTAATCTAGGTGTTGGATTTTCACCTGATGGTTTGTGAGTTGGGGAGAGTGATTTCTAATTATACTAGTCACCCAAGTTCTTTTGATACATCTTGACTTATCAGACGAATTGTAGCCAAGTGCAGAGCATACACACTGGAGTCTTGTCAATTTTAGTAAGTTTTAAACTGAGTGTTCTTGTTTAAAACAAAAACCCTCCAAGAACCTCTTTCGATCCAAGTGGATCTCAATCGAGGAATCGAGGAGGGGTTAATTTTAAAATTACTGATAAATAAAACATGAAAAATAAAACAAATACACAATTTTGGTTTTCTAATTAGTCCTACCATGAATCTCTTTCCCCTTTCGGGTCAATCAGGAAATCGTGGGGTAAGTGTTATGATTACTTTGAAAAACAAAAGTGGAATATGAAATTAATACTAAAATCAAGTATACTACCCTACAAATTAGATCAATGCTAGTTTAAAAAAAGAAATAAGCAGAAAACGACGAAAAGGACACCAACGCAAATCCTCCCAGGGGGGATGGGGAATGGGCTCGAAAGAGCCTATTCCAAAAATAATTTTATTTATTATTGGTTACAATATCAGTGAACTGAAATATTAAAAAATTATTGGTCCTTATACAGGCTGAAACCAAGATCTTACAACTTTGCGAAAATTTTAAAATTTTAGTGAAAAGGGAGACCCCTGGGGGATTTGAACGCTCCTAAGGCCACTTCGGACAGTAGATTCCTTTATTTTATGTCAGACCTGCTAAAATAAAGTGATAATGTTAGAATAAAATATGCACAAAATCACTTTAAGAGTACCTTTGGATCAGCCTACCTTATCTCAAAAAAACTGAAATTAAAACTAGCTAAACAGGCAAAAAAGGAACCAAGGAAAGCAAGATTTCCTTGAGATATTGTCTTTCTATTTGTGCAGCCAATGAAATATGCACTGATATTTTAGAATATTAAATTTTATAGCAGCGAAATGAAATCTAATGCATGGGATCTACAATTTTTCTTTAAATTTTCATGCAAAAAGAGGATTTCCCTAAAGCTAGATCTAGAATGCTTATGAAACTTTTTTAAGTGCAAGATCTAGACTATAGGATTTGATAAGATAGATATATGTTGTAATTAATTTTAATATGATATATCTAAGCTAAATCAAATCTACGAATAGAGTAACCGAGTAAAAATGTTGATTTTTTGTAGAAATGAGAAGAAGAGGAGAGAAGGTCGGATCGTTGCTTGAATGGAGCAAGCTGAAAGGAGGCCCTTTTGTGGAGTGCTGTGGGACAGATTCTTGAGCTTATTGGATAGGAATGGCATCAATCTAGATCCACACCTTCATCCAATCGGTAACCTGCAACTAAATAACACAATCCTGCACACACCTCGTGAGATCTGGATATAGATGTATAAAGCAACAAAAAGGAAAGATCATGCCAAAATAACCTTATTTAAGCATATAACTGAAATTTTTGAGCATACATCATATGGATAAACAAGATCAAGCAATCTAGCTTTCCTAGT
>LPNX010421947.1:338577-354745 GCA_001517045.1 Pseudotsuga menziesii
TAGAAGCAGCACAGAATTTGGAAAGAAATTGCAGCTACCACATCAGCAGCATAACACTGAGAATCCACACATACACATGCACTACACAGTATAGCCTCCAAAGCTTCTTTATTCACAAATGATGATCAAATAAAAAGTTACAATGGCAATCCCTTCATTCTAGCTCTAACTAGCTTAGGAGAGGGAGCCTCAAGCAGGATATATACAAATTACAGGCCATCCAACCTAGGGGGGGCACAATTCCTCATGGAATCAAGTGAAATCAACTGATGGAGAGTTCATCAATGTAGAACTGAAGATGAACTGAGCCTACTTGTCAACCGAGGGCTTGATTGAGCTGACACATCAACCGATACACTGACACCTCAGTCCATAGAGCATCCAGGAGAGTCCACACATATGGAGGAGAGAGAGAGGGCACAATTCCCCATGAAGACAGCTATAGATCCACTCTGGATATGATTTGATTCCCTCCTTCAGTCAAGGATTTGTCAAATCCAATCAATCTTCTTCAGATCTAACTAATTTCAATCAAATCGACTGAGGATCCACTGATTTATGATTTTGGATTTGCTCCATTATTCATCAATTTATTAATTAAAATAATCAATAATTGATTTTTGGGGCTTTCTGACTTGAGTGATGGAAAATCACTCAAAACTTAGGAAATAGTGGGTCCATGGGTTTACATGGTGCTCTTAGCTTGAAAATGAGCACCTACATGACTGAAACCGATTATTTGGCCCGCTTTTATTACAAAATCAATTTTTCCAATTAAACTATTAAAAAATAGCCTAAGTTTTGGAAAATTTCAATTTTAATAAAAAACGCTGAAAAAACTAAAAAATTGAAAAACACCTAGGGGGACTTAGACATGTTCATATGACTCAAAAATGATGTCTAGCATGTTTATACATTGACACATAGACTCTAATAACCTCAATAGGCCTAAATTCCAAGCCGACCACCCCAACTTTGGAGGTATGGAGTGAAAAACTCAGAAATTATCAGTCATTTTTTCAACAACCAATAATAACCAAGGGAAAAAACACCCTGGGATGATCGGATTGACAAATGAAGTCTAAGAGACCGAGTATTTTATAGACACTATCATGCTAGAACATTAATTACAATTCCCCCATGGGGTATGAACATGTGATATAGTACAACAAGCACTTCCCAGAAGCAAGACTGAAGGTTCTCTGAAGTCCGAACAAGTTATCCTTGTCCAGTTCACCAGGCTCACTTGATAAAAAACCACTAAGTACAACTTAGGTGGTAACATTCTGGCTCCAACTGTGGGATGTGTGCTCGATCTGGTCTTTAAGGCAAGGAGAGGATATGAGAACACCAAAATCTCTAGTTTATATACCCTGTAAAATCATCTCAACTTGAAAAAAAAACCTTAGTAGCACAAGCTTTACATAAAAAACCAAATGAACCATTAAGCTGATTTATTTAAACAAAATAAATGTAACTAACTAATGAAAACAAAAATGTTTGATTATAGCTAAGTACAAAACAAAAAATGCGGAAAGTAAATGCTCTTTTTCAAGGAGCTTATTTTCCTACTCTAAGCATGATATAAAAAGGGTTAAGTGTAATCAGAAATCCAATGTAACCACCTAAGAATTTTATTAACATAAAAAAAAATTTCCTTGTCTTTGGTTACCAGCCAAAGTAAGGATACTTTATTTAGAAAATGCAAACCTACGTGATGATCCAGAAGGGGCGGGATGGATGGGAAATCATAGGCATGAATAATGTTGTCAAACTTCCTCCCAAACTGGTAAGTGCTTGCGCAGGCTGATTCTATCCATGAATGGATAGGGTTGATGTACAAATCGGAATGATGAGGTAGACTGACTACATCATCATACTAATCATCATGGATTATCAAATGATAACTTGTTGCACAAGCCCCAAGTAGCTCCAAATCATAAGGAACCTCTATATGCGAAAAATATGGCTGAGACTGATGTTCCACTGACTGCATTACATCTGAATTTTCACAATACTGTTTCTCAATGTCTTCAATACTAATACCCTTGTGCAGCTCTACATGGTATGATTTTGAATGATCACATGAAAATTCTGAATGCTCCTCTTCCATACTAAGGTTTTCCCAGGATTCCAAATCTGTGCTTCCCTCTATGGATGTATCGTAGATTGGACTTCCACAAATTTTTGAATAGACACTCCCATTGTCGGATATATCATGGCTGGGATTCTCCATAAGATTTTCACAAGTCAGATTATCTATGAAATTCCAATAGTCATCACTCCCATCCATGTCATATGTGGGGGACTCTTCATCCATGGCATCATGATCTTGCCTATCCATGTCCTCCATGTATTCATAACAATCTTCTTCAGACAAAATGTTACAAGGAAACAAACTTTCCAAACCTTCATCAACATGTGGAGAACAAGGTCTAGTGTCATCACACACCATACTGATCTTATCATAAGTTTATTTATAGGCTTCCATTATGATATCATGAAAAGGATCTCCAGTCAAGGAGACCTTTTGGACATATTCAATGGGATCACTTGGTATGTGTTGCTCAGTGGATTTCTCTAGAGGGATTTCTAGAAAGGTATCAGCATTGCAACACACTTGAGAATACACCAAATATTCAATGTCTTCAGCTATGGTGACATGAGGAGAGTCTTCAACAATGTGTTCCATTATGGGCTCCTCCTGAAGCTCTTCAATATGATCATCTTGGATTTTCCCTTCCTCAGAATCTTGTTGTGCATTGGGAGGTACCTCATATTCTTTAAGAAGACGCTTAATTTCTTCTTTTCTTAAATAACTACCATGATGCTTTTTATGGGAGTATCATGAACCTCCTATTCACTTAAATGTTCAAGAAGTGATTCCAAGTCTTCAATACTTTGTATCATGGAAAAAGGTCCATCATATGTTTCTGTGTGATACTCTGTCCCAGATAGGTAGAAGGTACAGATATTTTCAAGGAAATTTTTTAAACCATTCATACTGCCCCTACCATCATGCCACTGCTCTAAAAACATCCAAAGGAAGCTTGGAAAAGAAGTTATACATTTATCAGGAACGCCTTGATAGAACCACCAACCGGCCTCACCCCAAAAAGTACTAGCAAACATTTCCATCATATTGTCTTCATGAAGAACATTGAAGTCAGCAATCAACTGAAGGAAAGATTTGACATGCCAGATAGCCGAGTCACCATAATCTCCATGAAATGTCGGAAGCTAGTTATATGCATCCCCAAAACCATTACAATAGTTAGGAAAACTAGGGATGTTTGAGAAATCGATAGGCTGAAACCTTCTGGTTAACTGGGCACCATACTTCTCCTTTAATTCATCCATATCAAAAATTAATAGTATGCATTTGATATAACGATTAAACCTTGTACTGAAAAGGTGGAGCTATCAAGTGATGAGCTTTAAGGTTTTAACATGTCGCATGGGCTTATCTACACACAACAAACTTCACAAGTTTATGAGATAACAGGGTTTTATCCCTTCAATGGAATCGCCATGTGAAAAAGAAAAATAAGCATTTATAAATTTTTTCACAAAAAATATTTTTTGCTTTTCTTTGTAAAAGTAAAACTGGAAAAAGGTCAGTGGAGTCGCCAGATGAAAATTAAAGATCTACTCTAAGCATTCATCAAACAAAGCAAAAACAAAAAATGAAGAAAACAAAAGTCGTACTCGGGAATAAAAAGATTTATCCCCGGCAATGGCGCCAAAATTTTTTTGCCACCTTTCACACACCTGGGTCACGTGGCAGGAATCTTCAATCCACTCGGTGTGTCCTTGGGGGAAAGTCTCGAGTCAAGGCTATCACCTTGTTCTTGACTCCTCCGTTTAGGCTCAACTCCTAACGAATCCAATGGGGGTAGACCCTATTAATTTACTAAGGGGAATTACTTAGTGTTGTGATGTTTAAACTGACTGAGTTATTTAGGAGTTTACAATTTAACTATAGATAATCAAAGATGGCAAGATGTAAAAGATGAACATACGAAAGCACAGTGTTGAGACACAATATATATATAAAGTAAGAAATTAACCAGTGCCTTAGAATGGAGTCAAAAGTAGAATCAATATGATTGCATGTGCTTGGAGTGAATGTTTTGTGATTGCCTCTTGGTATGTTTTAAGTTAAATTTGAAGTGTGAGTTGATTAAAATTAGGCTAAGGGGGGACTTCAGATATAGCGAAGAGTACATGGAGTATGTCCAAAACTAAACCTTCACAGCTACCCGCAAAGAATATGTGGGATGAAATGGAGTCTCTGGGGCTATTGTTCGTAACAAACCCATTAGGGTGTGACAGAGATCGGTGCCCCGAGGTCACTTTTCAGAAGTTCCTGCTTCCTTTGGGTATTTTGCCACCGTAAAGGTTTGATATAGGTGTTGGATTTTCACCTAATGGTTTGTCAGTTGGGGAGAGTGAGTCCTAATTATACTAGTCACCCAATTTATTTTGATACATCTTGACTGATCGGACGAACCGCTGCCAAGTGCAAAGCATACACACTGGAGTCTTGTCAATTTTAGTAAGTTTTAAACTGAGTGTTCTTGTTTAAAAGAAAAACCCTCCAGGAACCTCTTTCGATCCAAGTGAATCTCAATTGGAGAATCGAGGAGGGGTTAATTTTAAAATTGCTGATAAATAAAAGACGAAAAATAAAACAAATACACAATTCTGGTTTTCTAATTAGTCCTACCACGAATCTCTTTCCCCTTTCGGGTCAATCGAGAAATCGTGGGGTAAGTGTTATGATTAATTTGAAAAACAAAAGTTCAATATGAAATTAATACTAAAATAAATTATACTACCCTGAAAATTAGATCAATGCTAGTTTAAAAAAAGAAATAAGCAGAAAGCGACGAAAAGGACACCGACGCAAATCCCCCCAGGGGGGATGGGGAATGGGCTCGAAAGAGCCTATTGAAAAAATAATATTATTTATTATTGGTTACAATATCAGAGAACTAAAATATTAGAAACTTCTTGGTCCTTATACAGGCTGAAACCAAGATCTTACAACTTTGCGAAAATTTTAAGATTTTAGTGAAAAGGGAGACCCCTGGGGGGATTTGATTGCTCCTGAGGCCACTTCGGACAGCAGCTTACTTTATTTTATTTCAGAAATACTAAAATAAAATGAGAATGTTATAATAACATATTCCCAAAATCACTTTAAGATTACCTTTGGATCATCCTACCTTATCTCAAAAAAAATGAAATTAAAACTAGCTAAACAGGCGAAAAAGGAACCAAGGAAAGCAAGCTTTCCTTGGGATCTTGGGTTTCTGTTTATGCACCCAATGAAATATGGACTGATATTGCATAATATTAAATTTTATAACAGCGAAAGGAAATCTAATGCATGTGATCTAGAAGTTTTCTTTAAATTTTCTTGCGAAAAGACGATTTCCCTAAAGCTAGATCTAGAATGCTTATGAAACTTTTTTAAGTGCAGGATCTAGACTATAGGCTTTGATAAGATAGATCTATGTTGGAATTACTTTTAATATGATATATCTAAGCAAAATCAAAGCTACGAACAGAGTAACCAGGTAAAAATGTTGATTTTTTGTAGAAATGAGAAGAAGAGGAGAGAAGGTCGAATCATTGCTTGAATGGAGCAAGCTGAAAGGAGGCCCTTTTGTGGAGTGCTGAGGGACAGAGTCTTGAGCTTATTGGATATGAATGGAATCAATCTATATCCACACCTTCATCCAATTGGGAACCTGCAACTAAATAACACAAGCCTGCACACACCTCGTGAGATCTGGATATAGATGTATAAAGCAACAAAAATGAAAGATCATGCCAAAATAACCTTATTTAAGCATATAACTGAAATTTTTGAGCATACATCATATGGATAAACAAGATCAAGCAATCTAGCTTTCCTATTTTACACCCTTACTAGATTCAGCTGAATCCTTGAAGCCAGAACACAGAAGCAGCACAGAATTTGGCAAGAAATTGCAACTACCACATCAGCAGCATAACACTGAGAATCCACACATACAAATGCACTACACAGTATAGCCTCCAAAGCTTCTTTATTCACAAATGATGATCAAATACAGAGTTACAATGGCAATCCCTTCAGTCCAGCTCTAACTAACTTGGGAGAGGGAGCCTCAAGCAAGATATATAGAAATTACAGGCCATCCAGCCCAAGGGGGGTGCAATTCCTCATGGAATCAAGTGAAATCAACTCATGGAGAGTTCATCAATGCAGAACTGAAGATAAACTAATCCTACTTGTCAACCAGGGGCTTTATTGAGCTGACACATCAACCGATACACTGACACCTCAGTCCACAGAGCATCCAGGAGAGTCCACACATGTGGAGGAGAGAGAGAGGGCACAATTCCCCATGAAGATAGCTGTAGATCCACTCTGGATATGATTTGATCCACTCCTTCAGTCAAGGATTTGTCAGATCCAATCAATCTGCTTCAAATCTGACTGATTTCAATCAAATCGGCTGAGGATCCACTGATTTATGATTTTGGATTTGCTCCATTATTCATCAATTTATTAATTAAAATAATCAATAATTGATTTTTGGGGCTTTGTGACTTGAGTGATGGAAAATTACTCAAAACTTAGGAAATAGTGGGTCCATGGGTTTACATGGTGCTCTTAGCTTTAAAATGAGCACTTACATGACTGAAACCGATTATTTGGCCCACTTTTATTACAAAATCAATTTTTCCAATTAAACTATTAAAAAATAGCCTAAGTTCTGGAAAAATTTAATTTTAATAAAAAGCACTGAAAAAACTAAAAAATTGAAAAATTGAAAAACACCTAGGGGGATTTAGACATGTTCATATGACTAAAAAATGATGTCTAGCATGTTTATACATTGACACATAGACTCTAATAACCTCAATAGGCCTAAATTCCAAGCAGACCACCCCAACTTTGGAGGTATGGAGTGAAAAACTCAGAAATTATCATTCGTTTGTTCAATAACCAATAATAACCAAGGGAAAAAACACCCTAGGCTGATCGGATTGACAAATGAAGTCAAAGAGACCGAGTCTTTTATAGACACTATCATGCTAGAACATTTATTACAATTCCCCCATGGGGTATGAACATGTGATATAGTACAACAAGCACTTCCCAGAAGCAAGACTGAAGGTTCTCTGAAGTCCGAACAAGTTATCCTTGTCCAGTTCACCAGGCTCACTTGATAAAAAACCACTAAGTACAACTTAGGTGGTAACAGTGCCCTCATATGAACTGTGTCCGCCATTTACTCCAAACTGATAATCAAGATGACCCCAATGGGGATGCTCTAGCTTAGCCAAACCCAACACCACTAGGTCCTCTACCTATGGTACTGTAAAACCCCCTACCAAATCAAGGAATGGTTGCAACACATCCCTTGGTCCCACAAACTCCCACAACCACTTCTGCGGGACAACCCATTGATCTCGGTGTCCATCACCTCACGACATTATAGTCTGATGTCAACCTACAGACTCAACAAAACTAGTATGGCTCCACCACAAAAACCATTAACCCCACTATGAAATCTACCTCCACAACTCTAGATATGTCTTTTCATTTTCCAAGATCCCCCATGGACGGAACTTCCAAAGTCTCGTGGTTCCCTTTGCGTTGCGTCACGAACAAAGCCACTTCCAGAGATGTGCTCAACTATAGTATAGTCGATGACTTGGCCTAGTATCCCTCGGTCATGTACACTCTAGAAGTTCTCAAAACTTGTCCTTCGCAACGTAAATCATTGTTATCCACGTTACATGTCATCGATCCCTAGGAATATAGGTTGATCACCTTTGACCTGGATCAAGGAGAAACCTGGATTCCATCATCCAATTTCCTTCCAAGTTCTGGTCACGATTCAAAATTTGGTTATTCATTGATGCATCATTATGATGGGGCATCCACCTATGTTATGTCAACCTTTGTTTGGCAGAAACTTGGATCCCCAACCCTTCAACCTTCTTCCACCACGCTTCGCACATATGATGGTCGTGCTGCTCAACCCTAGGGAATCCTCATGAATGTACCAGTTGAGTTAGCCGACAAAATAGTGTTTATTGAAATTGAGGTTTTCCACTCCCAACTCGATTACAACCTCATCCTATGATGTAGTTATATGTATTGAATGCGATCCATTACTTCTACCATATTTTGAATCTTGGTGTTCCCTCATGATGGGAAGATCGTGACCATCGACCAACTAAAATACTCTAATCCAAAGAGACCAATCACACTGGAACATGTCCTCCCTACTATCGACACTACCATTGACAACATGTCCACTCCTTCTTTGTCTACCACTGGCCGAGGCTTCTTTTTCAATGCTCCTATGATAGACACCATTTTTTCCTTACCACTTCCTCCTTCACTGACTGATACATCATATTTGTGCACTATTACATCCTATAGCATTCCAACCTCCTCGCAACCTCAACGACAGAACTCAATAATTATTGGGGTTCATTCTCTGTCCACACAATTCCCTTCCACTTTCCAGCTTCTGACATCATGAGTAAGCCTGTCATGGCTACTCTCAACCTGCCCAATTTCACTTTAGGTATTACGGTGTGGTATCTTGATCCACCTACCCCTCCCCCGACTCCCCAAATTAAATTGAATCCCGTTCAACCTATTGATATGATATCACACCCACCTCTTGTTACAAACATGACTGCTTCTGTCTCTATAGCTGCTCCCCCTCCTTCCATGAAGACTGGGGGCAAGATGCCCAAAACAATGGAAAAACAACGTCCTCCTCCTACATGTTCTTTATGTGATGTCCAAGGCCATGCAACACAGAACTTTCCTGATTTTCCTATCCTTCGCACCCACATGAGCACTATATTCGAGACTAATAATGCTCCAGTTGTCAACATACCAACCATAACTATGGTTAAGAACAAAACTCTCTAAACCAACCACTCATGTGCAGTTTGTGGCCTATATGATCATTATTCACACCATTTCCCAAACTCACCTGAGTTCTAATTGCTCCTTAGTGACCTTTGCAATCACTTCTGCGAGTCTGACATTACTGTCCTTGATGAGATCCACCCTCCGTCTTCTTCCTCGGATACTACCAACGCCATTTAGACGATATCTAGCTCCAACAATCCTTCCCCCTCATCAACCGTAGAAGATCCATCTGATCTATCCACACACTACTTTCCCAAAGACAAGGATATTCTTGAAGCTCTCTTGAATCTTAAATACCCTTGGGATGATATGCACCATTTCTCCTTTTTCATCCCTGGTGAGCCTTCATCATCGTTGAACCAATTCTCTGTCAAAGTGAAAGACTTCATTCGTGGAAGTGTCGATTGGTTTAAAAACTCAATTCTGGCACTTGATGCCTTTAAAGAGGATAACATGGCTAACATTTCACCAACCATTAAGGTAAATATATCAACCACACCCAGGATATTTTAATATATTACACTCAGAGCATATTTCTCCCCTTAAGAAGTCACTTCCTACAAAACACTTTTTCAGGAGTTTCATGATATTTTCGCTTGGTCATATAGTGAGATGCTCGGGCTTGATCCTTCCATTGTCAAACATTGTATCAACACCTGGCCTGATTTTTCCCCCACTTTCCAAAAGAAATGACCCATTCACCCTTCAAAGTCCACCACCGTCAAAGCTGATATCGAGAAACTATGTAAAGAAGGTTTGATATACCTCATCACATATACCACTTGGATTTCCAATCTTGTTCCCGCCAACAAAAATAGGGTACCATTCATGCCTGTACTTACTTCTGCGACTTGAATTTGGCATGACCCAAAGACAACTTCCCCACTCTGTTCATTGACCATATCATTGACACTTGCGTCGACCATGAAGTATTTTTTTTCATGGATGGTTTCTCCAGTTATAACCAAATTCATATCAAAAAAGAGGATCAGTACAAGACCGCTTTCACTACCCCCTAGAACATGTTTGTATATCATGTTATGTCGTTTTCCCTAAAATATGTTGGAGCCACTTTTCAGTGGGACATGACCTTTTGCTTCCACGACCTCATTCACATTATCTTGTTCTATCTAGATGACCCCCCAGATCGATCTCGCAAGCATTCTTAACATTTGGATGACTTATGGAAAGTCTTCTGGCAATGTCACAAATATAACATCCACTTGAACCCTCTCAAGTGTGTCTTTTGTGTCCCAGCTGGTCGCTTACTAAGGTTCATCATATCCAACAAAGGTATTGTTGTGGATCCTTTGAAGGTTTAAGCCATCCTGAATCTTCCTCCCCCATGTACTCTGTGCCAATTGTAGAACCTCCAATACAAGGCCAATTTCCTTTGTCGATTTATTCTAGATGCGACGAAAGTCCATGGGTCTTATGCTTGCTTCATACCAACATTCCTTTTGTATGGGATGAGCATGCGCAAGGCGCTTTCGGTGAATTAAAAAAAGCTCTGACTTCTCCTCCATTTTTGTCACCTCCTGACTTCACCAACGATTTTAATCTCTATGTGTCGGCATCCAAAATGCTTTCACTGGAATCTTGGTTCAAGAAGACGATGCTCGTCATGAGAACGTGATTTATTACGTAAGTCAGAAACTTTCTGGACCACCTTTACGTTACTCCCATGAAGAAAAGATGTCCCTCATCATCGTATTTTCGGTATAGAATCTTTTCCATTATATTCTCTTGAGAAGAAATCGAGTCATGGCTGATTCAAACCCCATGGGTTATATCTTGAGCCTCCTCCTTGTCCAAGGTCGCACTTCCAAGTGGATTGTCGTTATACAAGAGTACGACCTGAAATTCGTTGCACCAAAGCTTTGGCAATAGCTTCCTTAATGGAAAATTTTCGTTCATCATCTACCTCACCACCTATCACAATCAATAATCCAGACTAATTCTTATTTTTCATCTCTACCGAAGACCCATGGTATGGGGGTGTTCTCCTGTACTTGTGCACATAGAAATTTTGGCCCCATTTAACTCATGAAGATCGTCGTCGCATTCGACACCAAGCTGCTTGGTATCTCCTTATTGGTGATGTATTGTACCGCCATGGTTTTGACACCATATTATGTTGTTTCCTCACCCACGATGAAGCTAAGAAAGTCCTGAATGACTTTCATTGTTGATCCTGTGGTGGTCACCTCTCTATTTTGGACATCGCTCAAAAGATACTTTGCGTTGGTTATTTATGGCCCACCATCTTCGTTGATTGCATCCATGCAGTTAAACACTGGTGCAATTGTTAGACCTTTGCTCCAAAATAAAGGGTACCTCTCGCACTGCTACATCCCATCGTCATAGTCGATGCCTTCTGCAAATGGGTGATTGAATTCATGACCTATAACCCTCCCTCAGCTAGCAGCCATAAATACATCATTATCGTCATTGATTACTTTAACAAATGGGATGAGGCAATGCCTACTTTCAACTGTAAGGATGATATTGCATCATGTTTCTTTTTTAACCACGTTATCACTCATTTCAGTGTCCCCCAATAATTAATCTCAAACCATGGTTCTTATTTTGAGGAATTTTTTTGGATAGATCTCTCCACCATGTTGAATTTTGAACATCAATATTCCTCCACTTATTACCCTTAGGAAAATTGCCAAGTTGAGGTTGTCAACAAGATCCTTAAAACCATGCTCCAACGAATGGTGGACAAACACAAATCAAATTGGCACCACTTTCTCTTTTTTTCCCTCTAGGCCGATCAGATATCGATGAAAACCACCACCAGTTTTACCCCATTTCACTTAGTCTATGGTGTGGAATCGGTTCTTCCCATTGAATGCCAGAATCTATCGCTCTGCCTTGTCATCGAAATTCTACCTGATACTTCACCATTAGAACAATGCCTACTTATGATTGAAAATACCAACGAGGATCATCGTGCTACTCTCCAAATGATGGAAGCATCCAAGACTCGGTTGAAGTCCCAGTATGAATCCCACACCCCACCCATGCACCTTTAATAAGCGGGACCTAGTCCTTGTCTACGACCAAGCCAATGATAATATTGGTAAAGGAAAGTTTGACTCCATGTGGTATGGCCCTTATGTCATCCATCGATGTCTCAAAAAGGAGGCATATCTCCTTGTTGACTTTGACAGCCACCTCTTGAAGAATCCCCTCAATGGGCTCTACCTCAAGAGGTTATATTCCTAAATTCACTCACCATGAGTACCCTTGTATCTTAGTTTTTCTTTCTTGTTTTACATCATTTTTTCCATGAGTCTCACAATTTGTTTCTTTGGTTGCTCTAGATGGATCCTAGCTCACCTTGCTATGTTGGTTTCGCTAATAGAGCAAGTAGATGGTCTCCTAATATCAGCTCGGTTGCATGGGTCATTTATTCCCTGTCACATGAGTTGATCCATATTGACGAAATATGTTTTGGTGTTGCTACCAATAACCAGGTTGAGTACGATGGCGTCATTGGTCTCCTGATCATCTCCCTTCACTTGGGTATACATCGCCTTGATTTCTTCTTAGACTCCTAGATGCTTGTGTCCCAGTTAAATAATTGCTACCAGGTATGTGATCCTTTCCTCTTTAGATATTTCCTACGCACTAGACACTTGGTCAAACATTTCAAATCCATTTCATTCATGCATTTACCAGAAGTATTAATAGTG
This sequence comes from Pseudotsuga menziesii, assembly GCA_001517045.1. NCBI lineage: Eukaryota > Viridiplantae > Streptophyta > Pinopsida > Pinales > Pinaceae > Pseudotsuga > Pseudotsuga menziesii. The sequence continues at coordinate 351,244 of LPNX010421947.1, forward strand.
TAGCATACCAAATGGATATTGATGTTCTAGAGTGGCACATCAATCATCACATATAGGAAACACACTGCATCATGCACCATCATATAATCATGCATACATATGTCATATACATCATATAGGCATCATCATAAAAAGAGACTCATAAAAACCCAAAAAAAAAAAGGTGCATCCACATGCATATATATCATAAATATCATCATGTTCAATACAAAATGAGAAGCTCCACATGCTTTCTCTTCTAATCATAGATATCATACAAAAATCCCCATGCTCAAACGCATTGGGGGCAGCATCACAATCTTCTAGTCCAAGTCATCCTCCTCTAACTCTTTGTCCTCATCCTCCTTCTCCTCCTCATCAGAGCTCTCCTCCTCCATTAGCATGTCTCCCTGTGTTGCTGCTCTTCCATACTTAGTAGAAACTGCGATCCTCATCATGAGAGAGATCCACTTCAGAGGATCCCTGTAGCAAGCAATGATCAGATCGTTGTTAAGGTAGTACCACCCATCTTCAGTGACCCCCTCTAGCAACCTATCCATGTCTAGCCTCAGTGAGTCCAATGTCATACTCTGATGTCATCTCTCCTCATGATTGGGTAGATCTAAAACCTCCACCATGCCCCACCATCGCTGGTATCTTGCTGGAGGGTGTGGTCCCACGTCTGCACATGCACAGAGTATGTCATCAGTATCAATGACACACATGATCTATCTACCACTATTCTAGTAAACTATATATGAAATAAACTAGAAAATAATAATTTATATGTATCATCAAGTCCCCAGACCTTCCCTAGAGGTCGAGGCCTCTCCAATTCTCCTCGATAATCCATCCCTGCGTATGGATAGTCCTCTCTGAGATCTAGTATCTTCCTCCACTATGAAAAAATATCCCAGGTGAATAAGTCAACCACCAATCCGTCTCCCTCTGTGATCATCATCTCACGCCATCTCCTCAGGTGAATCTCATGAGGTCCCCCCTGATGCACTACCAGATGCGGTCACATAGTAGGTATTCTCTTAAATAAAAATGAGCACAAGAAGGAGGGGAAAGAGAAGTTCCCACCCACAAAGTTGGAATGTTTCAACACCCACTAAACCGTCATCAAGTACAACTAGGTTCACCCACAGTAGGTGTCCCTCAGCACTCTCACTACCATCAAGAATTGACCACCTGAGATCTTATGCAGCCCTGTCGATCCCAGTATGCACAACACCATAGCTACCACTACTTGATTCTCCAGACTCTCGATGTCACACACCAATATGTACAACTTGTGCACATACACTAAGGAATAAAAATTCCTGGCACAAAGTTCATCCATCATCACCGCCACAGGGATATTTGGGGAGGTTTCGCCCATCATGCCCAATAGCGGGAGGCTATTTAGAAAATACACATGTTGGAGGGTGATCTCTAAACACTCATCCAATATGATGAAACACTCAGAGTCTCAATCCCAATAACTCACTAGATTTTCTAGCAACAATTTTGTTGAACACATCAAGGGGATATGAAAGAACTTTAGTATCCCACATTGGCCGAGGGTGTCTTGTACCACTCCATAATCCTCCATCATCCTCTCATGGATTTGAATTGTATGCCTATTAATGTCAGTGTATTGCATTGTAATAATTATCCAGATTGTATCCATTTTTACTTTTGATTAATGAAAGCATATACAACTGCAACTCATTATCTGCACTGTTTCATATCATATTCTGAGTAAATTTGTTTGTGGAATTTGCTGTAATTTTTTTCTTGGTCCATAGATTCATATGAGCTCAATTTTAATATGGTATTAGAGCCTCAACAAGACAGGGAAATTCTTCTTCTACAGGTTTCATGCTGGATCTATGAAGCAATTTGAGCCAAAAAAAACTCAAAAAATTCCAGCTCTGCACAGAAGCAGAGATTTTACCACATAATTCATGGAATCTTACCTTGTTGATCAAGCTTGCTTGATTAACTAATCCATGTGTGATGCAAACTCCAAAAGTGCAGGCTATTTTACCTTACATTGGGTTTTTTGTGTAATTGCAGGTATAACTTCGGATGGATTTGAAATTATCAGTTCCTCTTCTTACTCCATCCACAAGATATTCAGAATGGAAATTGAATATGATTTCATATCTAAAGGGACAAGGTATTTATGATGTATCTATTGGAATTGGTAAAGAGTCTTATGAAAATGAGAATGATTGGCTAAGTGATGGTGATAGAGCTTTTGGAACAATATGTCTGGCCCTTTCTCCAAGCTTTCACTACCTTATTGCTTCTATTGAATATCCAAAGGATCTCTGGACACAATTGGATAGAACCTTTGGCAAGCACAATGAGGATCATTATAGCACATTGGATATCACACCTAGCACCACAAGAGTTATTTGTTCAATATTATCAATCTCTACTCTCTCTGATGAATTTGTTTAAGACGAAGAAGCATAATCTTCCACACAGTCAATTCAAATTGAAGGAAGTCTCCTTGCAATGACTCCTTCTCTTGCTACTCCAAAATCTTATGAGATATTTGATATCTTGTTGGCAGGGGTTTTGGTAAGTGATTTGCACAGCATCACGGCAGCTGCGCAAGCTCATGCAGTGTCACGCAAGGCTAGATCGGCATGATGGGCAGAAAAATAACTGTTTTGAATATTTAATATATTATTTGACCAAGTTTTGTCACAATAGGTCATTAGCGGTTACAAGTTAGTTAGAAGTGGATCTTCAATGTAAAGGCACAAGCCTATTTATAGAACTAGTTTTGCAATTGTAATAGACATCATCAAGATTGAGATAAATATTATCTTGAGCATGATTATCGCATGAGGTCTAGTGCGATCTGTCTATGGTTTTGGAGAATTTTCTATTGTATCTGTGATCTATCTGGGTTTTTCCTGATGTATTCAGCCTCCTGTTGTGGAAAAGAGTTGTTCGTTTTGGATCCTTTGTGCAGAATTAATATGATATGATAGTTATTGCATAAATATTGTCTTCTATTTTACTTTTTTCCCTGCTGCGATCTAATCTGTTATGATACTGCTACGATCTAATCTGTTATGATGTTGCTATGGTCTATTCCATTTCTGCTATGCGTTATTTATGTTGTTGCGATCTGTTCTAATTCTGTCACATTTCCATTTTATTATGAGTCAATATGTTTTTGTTGGGAAATAGGGTAGACCCAGGTTAATCCTTACGCGTCGCACCAACAAAAGACCCACCGTGTTGGCCATTTCGGCAACAACCTGCGCGCAGGTTGCAGTCTCACCCGAAACAGCAATGGGGTGCTGCAGAATCAGGTTTCTGCATGCAGAGAAGGGTATTACTGTACTGTAGCCTTTAAGCACAATTATTAATCAACACTTGTAAATTTATCATTCATTCACATATAACCTCGCAACACAATAAACAAACTAAACTTGCATAACCCACTACGGGGAATTCACAGCGAAGCTTATTACTAGTAGTGATCTTATGTTATCAGATGTATTCAGTTTAA
>LPNX010421957.1:0-69383 GCA_001517045.1 Pseudotsuga menziesii
CCCTTGTCCCGCTGCAGACTCATTAGCCCCTTTGGACCACTTTATATCTTTTAATGTTATCTTGATCATCCCTAAAAACATTAGAATATTGATATACGCGGATTTTCCCTCGATATCCGCGTACATACGCGGATATTTCCCCTATAGTCACGTACATCGGGATGTGTACATAAATCCAAATCCTTTTGGACTGTTCCTTGACTTGGATCCGATTCATATGACTCCTGGCCTTCCATATGCCTTGAGATCGCACGGATTCGACCCTTCAGTATCCCTTTGAAGAACTATATAAGGAACCCATTGGTACATTGAAAGCATAAGAGAAAATTGAGAGCATCGAAATTATAGTCCATTGTTGCCAGAACTTTATGCTTGAGTCTGCATCCCTTTGTCCCTTGGAGCAATGTTGTGTTCTTCCCAAGCTTGCCCTTTGTTAGTAAGCTTGCTATCGAAGTGATGGAGGATTGAGGTGGTGGAGGCCCAAGTGGGGGATTCAGTTTCTCTGGTTCGCAGACGTGCCGTCAGAGGTTGTCACTTGTAATCTATGATTCTTATTAATAGAAACATCTTTTCCTATCCAGTAATGTGTATTTGAATGAATATTGTTTCCATTGGAATATGTCAAATGCTTTTACATTATTGATGATATATGCTAGAATAGATCTAACACCATGAAATATAGTATGCTTGTATTGTTTACTTGTTGTTGAGGACGTGCTATAACAATTCAAGCTGAAGATTGGAAAGCTCAACGGGGATCTACTTCAACCATCTGGAATAAGGTACGAGGTTCGATCCTTTAGTGTTAGATTGTTTATTTCTATTGCATATTGGGAAAGATTGGTTTCTGGAGTCTAGCTGTCTGTTGTGGTACCCCAAGCCATAGGAATTTCTCTCCGTAACACTTGTGAGATCTGGTTAATACATACATAGAGATTTCAGAATAATATGCATATAAACTTATAAAAGATGTTGAAACTAGATCTCTAAACAAGCATCAAAAAGGAAAGAGATGGCCAATAAACTTATTAACAAATTCGTTTCCTATCAAGATTATAATAAACTTATTATCAATCTTTAGTAATGAATCCACAAACAATCAGCAAATTATGAACATAGATACATGTTACCTCAGTAAAACATGGCAATGCTCATCCACACATACAATGACATGACACCATCTTGCCTCCAAAGCTTCACTTTATTCCAATAGAAAAATATATTACACAGTATTACAACAGCAATGGCTCCTCAATCCAACTTTAACGAACTCAAAAAGGAGGAAGCCATGCTTTATTTATACACAAAATTGAAACCCCAGCCCAAAGGGGGCGCAAATCCCAAGGAGATAGACCACTATAGCTAAAGGAGAGTCCATCAATGCCTTATCTGAAGCTGAGTTGAGCTTCTACTGACTCTGAATGTCAATTGGGGAGCTGATCTGACTGACACATCAACCTGTTGACTGAAGCATCCACAAAAACTCATCCAGATGAGCCCACATGTGTGGAGGAGAGAGGGAGGGCGAAATTCCCCATAAAGGAAGCTGAAGTTCAACTCTGGATCCACCCAAATCACCTCCTTCAGTCAAGGATTTGTCAGATCCAGTCAATCTGGTGCTGATGAGACTGATTTCAATCAAATCGGTTCAGAATCCGCTAATCTGGGATTTTGGATTTGCTCCATTATTCATCAATTTATTAATTAAAATAATCAATAATTGATTTTTGGGGGGGCTTTCTGACCTGAGTGATGGAAAATCACTCAAAACTTAGAAATAGTAGGTCTATAGGTTTACTTGGTGCTATTAGCTTGAAAATGAGCACCTACGTGACTGAATCTGACTTCTGAGCCCACTTTTATTACAAAACCAATTTTTCCAATTAAACTATTAAAAAATAGCCTAAGTTTTGGAAAAATTAAATTTTAATAAAAAACATTGGAAAAATTAAAAATAAAAATAAAAACCTAGGGGGACTTAGACATGTTCATATGACTCAACCATAATGCCTAGCATGTTTATACATTGACACGTAGACTCTAATAACCTCAATAGGCCTAAATGCCAAGCCGACCACCCCAACTTTGGAGGTATTGAGTGAAAAACTCAGAAATTATAAGTCGTTTATTCAACAACCAATAATAACCAGGGGAAAAACACCCTGGGCTGATCGGATTGACAAATAAAGTCTCTGAGACCAAGTCTTTTACAGACACTATCATGCTAGAACATTTATTACAACTCCCCCAAAGGGGTATGAACATGTGATATAGTACAACAAGCACTTCCCAAAAGCACTTCTGAAGGTGTTCTGAAGTTCGAACAAATCATCTTTGTCTGGTTCATCAGGCTCACTTGATAAAAAACTACTAAGTACAACTTAGGTGGTAACAAGATTCATAGCACGAGGCATAGACTATGAGGAGACATTTGCGGCCACTAGAAATACACATTACAGGCAGAATCATGTGTGCAAATGAAAGAAGGCCTTGTATGAGCTCAGAAGGCACCCATGGGATAACACATACATGAGGAGCTTGAAGATCACCTAGAGTGATGAATATCTTAACCTTTGCTACAAGGTTGAATATGAAATCCTATAAAGGATGACAAGCTCACAGATGGGTGCGAGAAGAACGCTTTCAAAGATAGAGGATCTTGGTGTCCAGTGACCCTAGATGGATACATAGGATATTAGTAGAAGAGGAAGCTACTTGTCACTCCAATAAAGAATGTTTCAATGCATAGAGTACGAAAGGAAAAGGGAGAATGATGTTCGACATGGTACAACAAGATGGACAGATTACTGTTGACTCTAGGGTTTACTGAGAGTAAAGTGGATTTCAAACTTTACTTCAAGGTTGAAGGTGGAATACTAGTGATGCTCCTATTATATGTCGATGACTTCAGAGGAAGTGACTACAGAAGATCCTGAGGTTCGACATGGTACAACAAGATGGACAGATTACTGTTGACTCTAGGGTTTACTGAGAGTAAAGTGGATTTCAAACTTTACTTCAAGGTTGAAGGTGGAAGACTAGTGATGCTCCTGTTATATGTCGATGACTTGTTCCTAACAGAAAAGAGGAACTCATTAAAGTTGCAAGAAGGAGACTTGCTGCCGAGGTCAAGATGAAGAACTTGCATATGATGCACTACTTTCTAGGCATGGAGGTGTGGAAAAATGCGGATGGAATCTCTCTGGGACAAGGGAAGTATGCAGTAGAGATCCTGAAGAGGTTCAGGATGATGGATTGTAAGGCCATGACCACACCTATGGCATCAAACCTGAAGCTATTGAGTGTTGCCTCATCAGAGTCAGTTGATGCCATGATGTATCATCAGATCATTGGGTCCTTAATGTACCTGACAAACACGAGACTAGATATTTGCTTTGCGGTGAACACCTTGAGCGAGTTTGTGATAGATCCTAAACATGTTCACCTGATTGCTGTAAAGCATATTCTAAGGTATCTAAAGGGTACGATTGATTATGGACTCAAGTATGATGAGAATCAAAATTTTAACCTAGAGGGTTATGTTGATTCAGATTGGGTAGGTAGTGCTGCAAATAGAAAGAGCACCTCGGGGTAGCAGGAAGAAATTTTGCGTAGCATTGAGTACAACCGAAGCAGAGTATGTCGCAGCTTGTTCGGCTAGTTGTGAGGCAGTATGGCTCAGGAAACTACTGTTTGAGTTATTTGATCTCTCGTTGGACACTACCTATATCTTCTGTGACAACCAGAGTTGTGTGAAGTTGTCTGAGAACCCAGTGTTCCACAACAGTTCGAAGCACATCGAGATCAAACATCACTGTACCAGGGATATGGTGTAGAGAGGAGCAGTGAAGCTCCAGTATGTTGCGACGGACGAACAGATAGTAGATGTGTTGACCAAACCACTAGCCAGGGTGAAGTTTGAGTACTTCAGAGAGAGGCTTGGTGTTCTTCAGATAGAAGATACTTCGAGGAAGAAGTGATGGGACACATTTGCAGGAGCCATTCCAAGCATGGTAGGAGGATCCTTCCCATGGTTGTGGATGTAAGTGATGTGTGATGAGCATCGGGATGATGCTTCAGTTTCTGCTATGATGATATGCATCATGATGATGCTATGATGAGTATCAGGATGATACTCTGTGGATAGATTGTACATATAGCATGTAAAATATCCTAAGAGATCTGATAGTCTATGCTCGAATGCTCTTTCAATCTGTTTCTACAGGTTGTGCAGGTAGCATAGAAAAGATCCTGGAGGATCCTATAGTCTATGCTAGGATGCTCTTTCAAGGTTTTGCTACAAGTAGCATAGAAAAGATCCTGGGAGATCCTATAGTCTGTGTTAGGATGCTCTTTCGAGGTTTTGCTACTAGAGGCATGTAATTTAGCTCTAAAAATCCGATAGGTTGAGCTATGTGCTCGTAAAAGTCCTAGGATGCTCTTTAGAGTTCTTGCAGGTTGCAAGACACTCTTTTAAGGTTTTTCCTGACCACATAGAAAATATCCTGGGAGATCCTATAGCCTGTGCTAGGATTCTCTTTCGAGGTTTTGTGGTGGTAGTCACATATAAAAGATCCTGGGAGATCCTATAGTCTATGCTAGGATGCTCTTTCGAGGTTTTGTGACGGTCACATGTAAAAGATCCTTGGAGATCCTATAGTCTGCGCTAGGATTCTCTTTCAAGGTTTTGTTGATGCACGTAATCAATCCTGAGGATTCCATAGTATGGCCAAAGATGATGAAGACCTACAGAAGCCATTCTCTAGGAGAATGGAGGCACCTGGTCAGTTACCAAGAAATTGATTCAGTCTGGGACAGAAGCTCAGCTTAGAGATGAGAACCCATTTCTATGGGAGAATGGAGGCACCTAGTCAATTACCAGGAAATTGATTCAGTTTGGGACTGAAGCTCAGCTTAGTGTTGAGAGGCCATTCTCTAGGAGAATGGAGGCACCTGGTCAATTACCAGGAATTTGTTTCAGTCTAGGACTGACACTCGGCATAGAGCTGAGAGCCATTCTTTGAGAACAAAAGATGTAAGTGTTGGGCGGTCCATTCTGACATGGTTCTTGGATGTGTTCCTCTCATGGTTAGATATAAGTGTTGAAGAAGATGAATACCTACCTGGAGGCTAGGCCTGCAACTTGCATGAAAAAGGGCTGGCTCTGTAGAACTTCCTGTGACGAGAAGAATGAAGAGATAGCACCATTTGATTGGGATAGCAGAAGTAGTGATGATGATGATGCTCCAGTGATGATCTAGCTCAAGTGATGATCCAGACTTGATGAAGATGACTTGACGATGAAGATGACTTGATGATGAATATGAGTTGAAGATGAAGATGACTTGAAGATGAAGATGACTTGATGATGATCCAGATGATACAGAGAAGAAGACTTGTGCTGATAAATTGTGTTGAGAGAATACCTTCCTAGTTAAGAGGGAGTGTTGATGTATTTGTAACTTCGGAATGTATTCACTTGTATATCCTATGTATTGTACCCCGATATTTATTCCGGGAAGTATCTATAATGTAATTGATTCATGTCATGCCCCGATGTTTCAATTGGGATATTTAATAATGTAAACAAGTCATGTAAAGTCATTGAGGTTAACCCTCCATTGTAAGTCAAGGCAATAGTCCCCACAATTAAGTCAAGGTTAACCCTCCTTATTGATCGAAGGGAAAAGTCCCCACAGTTGTGGGGCACTAGGGTTATTAGACTCTCCTAGAGAAGTCGGCCCTGGTAAGTAATTGTTAAGTGAGGGTGACTTGTTGGAGTGGACATAAAGTGAACGGAAGAATATAAATAGAAGTGAGGCTCTCCTCATTTCTACACATTACACACACACTCACTCACTCGGGTGCATGAGTGAGAGAGAGAGAGAACAGCTATAGAGATCATCTTTTCTATCTTTGGGTTTTACTGCTTCCATTGGTGCTCATTCTATCTCTGAGGAAGTTGCGGGGTTTTCTCCTTTATGGTTTCCTGGAGGAAAATTCTTTGTGTCTCTTGTCTCTTGTGAATTTTTTTTTGCTGTGCATGTTATTCTCTCAGATAACATCCTAGATCATATTGCTTAAATGATAAAAATCTAACATGTATTTTATTGAGATCATGGCATGGAGCTCAAGGCCAAGGCCCTATCATTGATCTGGTGTTTCATATAGGTGATCAAGGTTGATACATATGGTGACAGTACTAAGTCAAGCACGGTGTATATATTTTGATATATCATGTAACTATGTAAATTAATAAAATACCACGGTTAGCTATGGGACTGCAAACGTTGAAGAGATGGGGGCATGATTCCATAAGGGATAGGGTAGGGAGTTAGTCAAACCCCCTAAGCCAATACGGTGTAACCAGGTGTCAATGGGGAAACCCATGTACCTCAACTACCTTTTGTCATCTGTCCTCAATCATTAATTCCTTCCATAAATCAGATGAGGCAGTTAATGCATGGGGTAGTGCAAGGCATGCCATACTATAGTCTGCGTAGGCATGCAGCCTGGGGGAAGTCGCACTTTTGCTTCTGTGGGAAGCAAGCACATGATGCATGCCCAATATTTCAGAGGAGGTCATGTTTTGGTTTTGTTCACTCCTCATTCATTTTGGGGGATTCGATTTGATTCCATCGTTGTTAAGGGGCTTCTACCAGTTGAACTTTCCAAACTACCCTTGCGCGCTGTTTGTTCACTCTCCTGAGTCATGGAAGGTGTTTCTGCAGTGGTTTCCTCTCTCATAGGGAAGCCTATGTGGTTTTTTTTACCTATGGTTTGTTGTGTACTGCACCCTGGTTTGGGTCTGAACAGTACATAATACTTAGGAGTGGAAGAGACAAGGAAGGGGCTTGATAAACCTAGTTTACAAGGAACCTCAAGAAAAGATAAGAGTGGTTGGTGAATCAACTCTACACATCCTAGAGAGAACTGGAAGGGAAGGCATAGCCTGAGGGACTGTGTAGTAGAGAAGGTGATGCTTCCTTGTGTTGGGTGTGTTATCACTGGAAAATTACCCAAGGTTGTGAAAGGCTATTCCTAGGTAACAGTAAGAACCACTTTTAAAGAGAAAACTGGATTTTTTCTCTCCCTAGAGGGATCTCTCACAACATATTAACAAGGCTAGATATGTATAAGCAAAACTGTTTGTAATTGGTAAGATTGGTTGAAACTGAACACATGACCATTGGGCTATGGAGTCTAGATATGAATATAGATAAACAGATCTTTTGCATGGAAGTTTTAAACAGAGGCAAGATAGCTACTCAGTCACATTCAAAATTAGATTGTCTGGTGAAAAAAGGAAGAACATGAACAAACCATTAACACAAAGCATTGTAAAAATGAATTTTGTATCAAATTTAGAAGAATTTTTTGGTGGACATCTAAAAGAACAGCTAGAGCATAGTAAATATGAATTCTAAATTGTTATACTCTCATTTCAAACATGAAGGAAAACATAATGGAAAGATAAAACTGGAAAAACATTCACATAAGAAGGGAAAGTACAGACTGCAACATGAAATAACACATGAATCTCTAAAAAACGCCAACTTTGGGCACTGTAATTAAAGAAATACTTAAGTACACAAGTTTTCAAAATCTCACGGGTTTTAACCCCACTTCATTAAATGTATGAATACTTATACAATTGCTCCTCGAGCTGAACAATAAACCTAACTGTATAATGGTTTCAACAATTTATTACATGTGTCAAAGTACATATCTATTACAAAATAGTTCTGAGATAACAAAACTTCTTAACTAAAAAGAAATAACATTTTATCATAAAATATATCTTTCGCTGAAACTCCTTTTGCATTGTCTTCCTTGATGTCTTCATGGTTGTAACTTATATTTAGCTTATCCGTATTGTTGAAGTGTTCTCCAATGTTCAGAGAAAAAAACCTTTGAACTCCACGTAGGTGCTTCTTATAATTTTTATGTTTCATAACCATTGTGCATCTCCCGTAATCTACACCGTAGATTTGTTCTTCTTTGAAATCTAATTCGTTCATGTGCAAGATCTCAATACCGAGACTCAACATTATCACCGTGCACAACTTGATTCGGCAGAATCAATATCAACCATTGATCTGCAATTTACCTTCATCAGAACCGTCAAACTGTGATAGCTTTAACATTCCGCTAATCATTTCAAAAGTGATCAATCGAGCAACTTTCATTTGCAGAATGCACCTTATCCGTTGATCAAAACCTGACCATTATTACAACCGTCGATAAATGTGGCCCCTACCACTTTCCGCAGATTTCAATTTGGAATTTCTCCACGCTAGTTCAATCTGCGGAATTGTTTCTGACCGTAGATCTATCTCCACTCACATCTCATCCATCCGATCTTTCCACCAGTTAACCCATTCTGAAAATCTCAAAACTTGGTTTATCCGAACATTTCCAATCTACAGAATGCTCCAGCGCCGTTGATCTTACTTCACATCAATCTCAGCCCTTAAAAGTTGCATTTCTTTAACGGATTCTGCAAATCGAAAAACCTAATTTATTCCTTGCTTCTTTGATCTACGAAATTCCTTTCCACCCTTGATATATAGCCTCTTTAATATGAGCCGTCGATATTTGACATCTTTTACCTCCATTCCGCTGATGAGAATATTTCAATTTCTCCCCCATGTTTCAAACAGTGGACCAATCCACCACCATAGATCAAATCCCACTCTTCATCCAACAACCCATGATAAAATATCATGCTAACCCATTAATCTAAAGAGCGCTTCCACAAAAAATTTCAAATATAGTGCTAACAGCTGGCTCCACTAGGGATATTATCCTCCCTACGAGGTAGCAAAGAACCTCGTAGACCAGGTGTCGAATCCATTGGGCGGCTCCCAAAATTCTCTGAAACCCCCAACATGCTCTGCCTTGTAACCATCACTGAAACCATTCTACAAACAAACCCCTGTCAACCTACAACCTGTAACATGTCATCTGTCACCTGTCCATACTTTGAATACTGAAAGCAACTGTAACTGCAAACCTTAACCTATAATTGAACTAAACTTGAAATTGAAAACTGTTGATAGAAATGCTCACCATGTCTAGCTTATTCACACTTACCTCCCCTACTTAACCGAGCACCGATGCCCAATCAAGTAAACTCCGACTTCCAATGAAGCCAATCAAGAAATTTTTCTAATAATTTTGCTTCTTCCTCAAGCTTGATTAAAATTAGAACGTCGGAACATAATGGAAAAAGGTTATGATGAAAAAATTGTCCTTTACTGCAAACACATAAGCAACTACCCCATCTAAAAAAATATCCATGTATTTTGCTACTGGATCATAAAAAAGCATGACAAAATTCAAAATACTCAATCATTTGCGTACCATTAAAAGGATGTCCAAAATGTAACTCCTCTTGCATGCTGTCAAACTGATCTTCAAAATAATTTGAAAGGAACGCTTATGACTGTTTTCAAATGAAATATCCACAATTTCATTCAAAATTTCTGAATTTAAAACTTTACCTTCCTTATATGCTTCAGCATAAATATCATCTTTTTCTCCAAGCAAACAAAATCCTTCTTCTTGAGATGAAAGTTATGAATGTGAAATATTTAAAGAAGCATTTATTTGAGAACCCTTACCTCTTTCTTTGTAATACAATTCTTCATTGCAAACCACTAATTTTTCCACATGCTGATATTGACTGCATGATTGTTCATCCTCCTCATCTTCCACTTCTAAAATGTTCATGAAATTTTCCATATCCTCAAAATTTTGTTTTTGTTTAGAGGCTTTAAGTCTTTGTCTCAGTAGTTCAAATGAAGAATAACATAAAAGTAAATAGTCACCTTCAGCACACTCACTATCCTTTCTTTTTTCAGTCTTTTGACTTTGAATTACTTCATATTTTCTTCACTAACATGCCTTGAATTTACAAAATTTATAGCTGGTTTTTTGGATACAACATCCAAGTATTCATCCTCATATTCATCATATATGGGCATACTAAAATATTTTTTTAAATCACCACTAACAAAATTTGTAACAAGCTGATTGAAATCTTCAGAAAACAAATTAGTAAAACCATCTTCTTTTACATCACTAGGTTGATCATCTTTTTTCTCACAAAATATAGAATTGGCATGCAAGACAAGTTTTTTTTGCTTATGTGGCTCAACTAATTCTAATTTCTTTTCCATTTTATCACCACTGTCTTGGTCTGAAAAAAATTTAGACAACCTAAGATTGTCTTCAACCTCCAAACAACCAATAAACATGTGCTGCAATGTGACTGACTTTCTCTCCAAAAAAAGTAATGACAGTTGAGGAGGAAAAGTAGTTGCATAATAAAGTTTAGCAGCGTTTTCAAGAGGTTGGATTTCTTTTGGAATGTTATAATAAAAGCTTGCAAACCTCCTGTTGAAACTATACATGCTTTCACCCTATTGTTTCTTCATGGAATAAAACTCTGAAAGTATTTGGTCCAATGATCTCCTCTTTCCCCAAAATTTCAAAAATATGTCAGAAAACTCTTCCCATGTACTGATGGATTCAGGCTGCAAGTGCTTAAACGATTCCTTAACATCTCCTTGCAAGGATTGGGAAAAATCCCTCATGCAAACATCATCAGGTTCTACTTCAAAGAGGTCTAGGAAATGCTTAAAGGCTTGTAAATGTTTTTCAATTGTAAGGTTCTTGGATTCTCCATCAAACTTAGGAAGGTATTTGTAGTGCTTTGTAGGAAAATCATGAAGAACATGAGGTATATGAAGTGGTCTATATCGGTTTGGAATATTGGAAGAAACAGAGCTATGTGGGACCGATGTATTGTCAACTTTGGTTTCATGAGGCTCACAAGGATGATCTTTAATGTCATGTGGTTCAAATGAAGGATCCTGATCAAAATCAAATGTACAGGATGATGAAATACTTTAAGTTCGTAAATAAGGATATACAGGAGTAAATTCATGGTTTTGTTTTGAGTGCATTGAAAAATGGAAAACTATTTTGGCAATCTTAGGAAAAGATAGGAAAAAATTTACAAGAAAGGATAATACATCTTGGAGAAAAGTAAAACTTGAGTACCTTATCTCTTCATCATGCATTTCCATGTTTTTACAATGAGCTCATGTCCCCAGTAGATTCTATCGTTTCTCTTTGAAAACTTGATCTTTGGATCATGTCACCAGTGGAGTCATTGAAATCGAATTTTTTAAAATGGACTCGCCAGGTGAAAAATGCACAACCTTCTTGATGTCTGACTATTGTTCACCATTAACAATCAAATTTGAAACTATGTCGTTCATACCCAAGGAATATTTGAAGCTTCGCTCCGTGGCAACAACGCCAATTTGTTATCACTAGAAAATTACCCAAGGTTGTGAAAGGCTATTCCCAGGTAACAACAAGAACCACTTTTAAAGAGAAAACTAGCTTTTTTCTCTCCCGAGAGGGATCTCTCACAAAATATTAACAAGGCCATATATGTATAAGCAAAATTGTTTGTAATTGGTAAGATTGGTTGAAATTGAACACAGGACCATTGGGTTATGGATTCAAGATATGAATATAGATAAACAAATATTTTGCATGGAAGTTTTAAATAGAGGCAAGATAGCTACTTAGTGTAGTCAGGAATATTGCACCTTCTGCGGACAAAAGTTGTTCCTCTAGTCTAAATGGTTCAGTTCCATAACAAATGAGTGAATAACTCAGTTGAAGACCTTCCCTGAATGTTATATATACCTAGAATGATGCTTTGATAAAGAGTCTGTGTACCTGTAGAACATATCAAACACGCAAACACATCAAAGCTACCAGAAAATTACATACACATTCATACTAGTGACTAAGGAATCTAATAACATATATGTGAGATCAGTGCAACAGATATGTGGGACGAAAATCAACTTTGCATTAGAAAATAAATGAAAGATCTTACAACCATGTGCCTTAGTGTCGAGACACTCCTTCACAAGACAAACACCTCATCCCCGATAGCTCCAACTTGCTCTCTTATGCTCTCAAATGGATTGGACTAGATAATCAATTCAATAGCATAACATTACCATTCAGTTCTCTCTCTCAACTATGGATATGAGCTTGTATTTATAAGGCTCAATGGTTAGGGATAGTTGAGAGAATTGTGGGTGAGGTGGCTCTAAGATCCTACCAAGAGGGATCTCAACTCCAACTAACCCATATTGATAGGGATAAGGGAGGACACGAGGCTCAAGTTCTAGAAGCCTCGAGAATCTTCTCTCTTTCCATTTTTACCAAGGGTACCGCTTTTGTTCCCCTATGACAGAGCGGTTTAGGTGAGAACCGCTCCAATAACAAAGCATAAATGTGGTGGCACCACTTCTCTATAACAGGACACAGGTGGTGTTGAAAAAGGTACCACTCATCAGCCAAAGGGAAAGCGCGGTGCTAGGTTTTTTCATATAGAATTGATATCCAGAGCAAGTTTTTCACTCCAAGTTTGGGATTTAGGGAAAACATAGGGGTTAAGGATCTCATCACATGTTGGTGACAGGATTTGGGTATAACAGAATGCCCCCCAAAGCATGAGGCTTAGAGGGATACGATAAGCGAGAGCTTTGAGAGAACAAATTTCACTTCGAGGTGAGAGTCAACTCGGTCGGAGAGTGTCGTAAGGTAGGCATATGCAATACATCAATACTTTTGACTCATAGACAAATGTAACCAACTCATGGTTGTCGACCAATACAAGGCAGATCCATGAGAGGAATAAACAATCATGTCTACTAGAATACAGTGTAGATCCATGTGATAGAAGACTCAAACTTGGACATATCTACCAGACATATAACATAGATCTATGTCATGCAGACGCAAATTTGAGCATAGCCACGACCATACAAATGTGGATCCATTCTTGATATACAAAACTCCATCGCAACTTGGGGAGAGTAATGAGTGCTAGACAAGTACCCAAGGTCTTCATCTCATTTTCCACAAAGTACGATTCTATCCATGTGATTACAATGTTCTGAAGTCGAACATGGTAGAAACCACTTGATTACCAGCCAATGATGTGAATTATTAACAAGTGCGAGGGAGATCACCATTGATGTCAATGATTCCCAAGGTACCTTAGTACAATATATTGAGTGTGAATAGATGTCTTGATGTCGAACACCCAGTCGATTCTATCGATCAAAGGTCAATGATGTGAACCTATGTCGAGAGCGAGAGAATCTGTCATTGAGGCATACAAATCTCAAGGTACTAAATTTGTTCCTAAGACTATTTCCCAGATGATGAGCTGATGTCGATGGGAATAGTCTCGTCGAAGGAGGGCCATGATGAATCCCACATTGACGACACAAAACTCGAAACAAAGTTCTAGAATGATGTGAATGAGGTAACCATAAGACTGACTCAAAAGTACTGACACAGAGACTCTTTTGACTGCAGAGGTAAACTTCTTCAACTTCCCTTTGAACATTGGGCGGCACAACAAAAGACTTGGCAGCATGACTAGACCATATAAACACATAGTGCGACGATGGACAATGCATTCTTTTGAAAGACTCAAAGGAGTGACATGACTCATGAAAGTGGATCTACATGGAAATCAGCTGAATACTCCATTGACTGAAATGATATGCAGACAAGTGCCATGTTCAAAGGTAACGACAAACTACCATTTATTTCAAAAATATTCCCTTCCCATAATTTCTCCATCATCGTTGATGAGTGCCTCTTTTCATTTTTACGAGTTCAAATAGGGTAACAAACACTCATTGTATATCATCCGAAGACAAGTCCAAACTCATATGTTTTATGAACCTGAGAGAGGAGGGGTTCATTCCCAAAAGAGGGTCTCTCAATGTTTAATTTAACAAGTCCAATGAAAGTAAACTCAGTATCGTTCATGCTTAGAGAGTCTGAACGATCACAGAAGAAGACTCCTTTCATAAAATAGTTCAGCTGAACTGAAAAAGTGATAGCCTACTATCAGATGAATGACTCTTCAAGTGCTTTAACAAGCATCAAGAAGACAAGATCACTCGGTAATCTTTTCATATTTAAGGAGTCCAAAAAGAGTTTAAAGAAGACTCCACTAGGTCTCTTTTCATAATGAGGGATTTTACGAGTCTGAAAAGAGTCTGAAAAGGACTCGGACCTTTGATGCTAAGTTTCGAGAGCATGACCAAAGTGTCGCAATAAATGCTCAAAGACTTTTTCCATTTTATGGTAGTGCAAAAAAGTCAAAAACAAACTCCCAAAACGTTTACTACTACCACTCTTTATCCTGCAAAGACCTAAAAACAACTGTTAAAATCTCCAATAAACAACATTAAAAGATCATGACTGATAGATTTAAAAAACTATGACATGCCAAAACCTAAAATGCGTATAAAAGTTATGTAAATAGTAAAAAAAAACATTTTACCATTTACCCATAGTGGAGAGCCTTTGGAGCATTTTCTTGGCCAGATTCTCAACTGCTGATTTCGGGAGCATCTACCGTCGGATTTACGCACCGTCAGTTCCAGGTAATAGCTTAAACCTTTCTCTTTCATTTAATTCTTTCATTTTTTATTTTTGAGGGCGTTTTGGGCTATTTGAGTGAGCCCTAAAACCATGGATGTGGGCACCGCTCTTATCCCTTACGGGATAAGCGGTACCCCGCTAGAACTGCGCCTAAAACACTTGACACAGGTGATGCCACCGCCTGTCCTCAATGGGACACAGGCGGTGCCGACTGTGGGTGAATAAAAATAGATGTACAGGGCAAACTAGATCAAATTTGATGATTTGAATGATTGATAGTGTTTCTAATTGGCCTTGTGATGGTTTTTGACAGGTTCTCATTGATCAAAAATGGTAATTTGGAAAGAGAGGCAAGATGACAATGATGATGCATTTTCCGAACAAAACGCGGGTTATATAGCCGCGTTGAGAGACTATGGCCTTCTAAATTTCTTCTGTACACCCAGCATGGTGTCACATGAGCGCCTATTAGAGCATATTCTCTAGATGTGGAACCTAGAGCAACACTATTTTGAGGTGGGTGCTCATGTATTGACAATTGAAGTAGAGGATATCTACTTCTTGACAGGCCTATAGAGATGAGGTGATCCCATCTCTTTAACTAGTTCCCATGGAGGGGACATCACTACCCAAGAGCTGATAAACCGCCATTGTATTCCTGGGACCAAAACATCGGGGGAAAAAATTCCTATAAAAGCAGTGGTGGATGGCCCTCTATGGATAGTTTTTCTTACCATGAAGAGAGTGGAGGGGAGCCAAGGCATACACCAGGAATCTAGAGCGCATATGCTCTATGCTATAGAGGCCATGGTGCCCATAGTCTTCAATTGGGTGGAGGCTCTAATCCTGATTTTCAAGGATCAGCTGACCAAGTGTCAGTAGGGGGAGCTAAAGCAGTTCAGTTTCGGTTCCATTCTAGCGTGTTTGTTTTTTGAGCGGGTTCCCCAGATGAGACCCCAGGTGGTTTTTACAGAATTGAGGGTGAGAGACCCTCGCATGCTAAGGTGGGTCCGAATCATGGCCCACACAGGAGTGGGTAGAGGCAAGGTGAAGTTCGGTGACCCGTTCTTTCGATGGTTGAGAGATCAGCTCCTCATGGTGGAGGACTATGCATATGCGGGCACTAACTTCAGTGGTGACCTTGACCTACCGCTTCCACCTAGTGGACAATGGGGTGATATCGGTAAGAAACAAAAACCCTAAAATGGAAATTGTATTTTTATATTTTTTATGTGTAGTAACGAGACTTGAATGTTTTCATGCAGATGTCGGAGTAGCACGACCTGGGGGATCCTCCCCACTAGATAGGTGAGCCAGAGCTCGCTTTGTACCATAGGGAGATGATGTGACATGGGAGCTAAAGGAGAACCTCAAGAGGTTGACTCTAGACATCCCAGATGCCTCAATCGATTACCTCCCACTGAGGTACCAGAGGCCCACTGCGGGAGTACTGGGTCGTTTCAGCAAACTGCTACATCGAGTAGCCCGAGAGGTCATGTGTTAACACGAGCATCACTAGATGATAGGATGCATGATGTATTCACCGAAAGCTAATAGATACCTTCAGGACTTTTGTATGATGATTTTTTACCTGAAAGCTTGAGCTCTTTAGATGAGGTCTCGTGACCTATTTTTTGTAAAACATGTTTATATATATATATATATATATACAGACTTCTACTTTGGTATTTATATGTCTCAAATGGTGAATGTATTTTACATGAGTTTATGTGTCTTTTAAAGTTTATTTACATTGAACCATGTTTGATTCTCATGTCATGAATGGGCAATATGCCAGTCTAGGATGTAATTTACCAATAATTCAGCAACTGCATTATCTTCCCTAGGGATATGCCTATAGGTAATAGCTTCAAATGACCTCTCTAATAAACGTACCCTCCAGAAGAGACGGAGAAGCACAGGATTCCTGATGGTATAGACATGGTTTAAATGACAAACCACTAGTTGTGAGTCCATCAAAAATACCAAGTTACGAACATCTTGGGAGGCAGCTTCAGTCAGAAGACTTATGACTGCTCGATACTCGAAAATATTGTTGGTAGCAGGACCAATACAAACCACTCCTTAACTGACCAAATCATAAGCTGGGGAATAGAGAACCCAAGCAGTTAAGGTAAGATTCAAGGTGTGGCGGCAAGCACCATCAATGAAGCCGTAGAAAGCCATCTGCTCTGCACGACCAAAACATGGTATAAACAGATATGGACACTAAACTCAAAACCATTTTGAAAATACTTAAGCACACTAAAAGTCAAGTAATATACATATATACAAGGTACTATACAAGAAATATCTAGGCATGGTACCTCTTTAGGTACAACCCATTGTGAGGTTGTCCTAAGGGGATTCCATCATAGTCCACGAGCTCGTAGGCCCCTTTCTCTAAAACTTTAGAAATAACAAAAGGATCGTACCACATGGATTCGAACTTCCCTTTCCCTAGTTTGTCATATCTCTGATCATAGGTCAAAACTAGGTCACCTTCGTTAAAAGCACGAGGTTGGACAGACTTGTCATACTACGCTTTGACGTGTTTCTTGTGTGCCTCATTAGCTAAGGAAGCATCTCTTCTAGTTTCGTCAAGGTTGTTCATGTAGAGAAATCTTTCTTCCTCTGTGGAAGTGTCTGGGAGAAGTTCGACGGCAAGTTTCAAGGATGGAATCTAACATTGAATTGGCAAGACAGCTTCTAGTCCATAGACAAGCTGGAAGGGTGTAAAACCAGTAGTTGTTTCTACCAAAGTCCTGTAAGCCCAAAGAGCAGAGAAAAGAATATGGTGCTAGTTGGATTTATGGTCTCCAACCATCCGATACGACATCATTTTTAAAACTTTGTTAATGGCCTCGACCTGACCATTATCTTGTGGATAATAGGGCATTGAGTTTTCATGACGAAAACCTAGCTTGGCACTTAGTTCCTCCATCATTTTATTACGAAAATGTGATCTGTGATCAGTAACTATGGACTGCGAGACTCCGAATCTTGCTATCACATGATTGAACAGGAAGAGAGTGGCAGTCTTACCATCCTCTGCATATGTAGGCATAGCCTCAGCCCATTTTGTAAAATAATCAACGGCTACGATGATGTAACCATGCTCCTCGGTTGAGGTAGGCTTACAATGCATGTAATCAATCCCCCATTTGGAGAAAGGGAAAACGGCAATGACGAGGTGTAGCGGAGCAGGATGGGAGAGCTTTTTCAAATAAAAATGTTGACAGGGTGTGCATTTCTTAATAGCCTCATGACAATCTTTAAAGATTGAAGGCCAAAAATAGCCAGCACGAAGAATTTTCTAGGATGTAGCCATCCCAGATAGATGATCGCCACATGCTCCAGAGTGGCAATAATTCAACACTTGTTCAACTTCCTCATGGGTAAGGCATCGCCAGAGAACGGAATCGATACCACGTCTATACAAAGTGCCATTCAAGATGAGGTAGTATTTTGCGTGGTGATGGATACGGTGGTGATCGTCACAGGA
The DNA here is from genome assembly GCA_001517045.1 of Pseudotsuga menziesii. Taxonomy (NCBI): domain Eukaryota; kingdom Viridiplantae; phylum Streptophyta; class Pinopsida; order Pinales; family Pinaceae; genus Pseudotsuga; species Pseudotsuga menziesii. The sequence goes on from LPNX010421957.1 coordinate 18,014, forward strand.
TAGAGTGTGCTGAAATATTTGTGTCTTGAGATAAATGAGCAAATCTCCATACCATGGGTCAGTAGTTCTTATCAGGAATAGGAATTCATCAAGGAATGAATCATTGGGTTCAGATTCCGTCGAAGCACAGGGAAGATCACACATGAGCTGAGCAAAGACCAAGGATTTCTTTGATGTAGCTTTGGTAAATTCCATATCAAACTCTTGTAGGATGACTATCCATCGGGAATACTTGCCCTCAAGCACCTGATGACTCAAGATGTAATACATAGGGTTTTGGTCTGCCAATACGGTGGTTGTGCAGAGAAAAATGTAGTGATGAAATTTCTGAACAGCAATGACCATGGCCAATGCTAATTTCTCCATGCGTGAGTATAGAGTTTCGGAATCCATGAGATTCTTACTAGCATAGTAGATCACGTTCTCCTGACCGTCGGGATTGTCCTGCACCAAAACCATAGTGATGGTAGTAGTGGAGGCAGCAATGTATAAGAGAAAATCCTTTGAATAATCTGGGGGGTGTATCATGGGTGAGTGAGTCAGAGCGTGTTTGAGATTGTCAAAGGCTCGTTGGGGTTGGTCATCCCAAAAGAATGGAGTGTCCTTCTTAAGGAGACGCATATAACCGTGTGTTTTCTCTGCAAAATTGCACACGAAACGGCGAAGGAATTTTTCCTTCCCTTGCAAACTTTGGAGTTCTAGAAGGTTGGTTGGGGCTGTTAGAGCTAGAATAGTGGCAATTTTCAATGGATCTATCAGGATGTCATCCTTAGAAACCACAAAACCTAACAGGCGTCCTGTCTCAATGCAAAAAACACATTTATGAGGATTGAGCCGTATGTCATAATGACAACATCTCAGGAAAATGTCTCTAAGATGACCAAGGTGGTCCTCCCGTCACTATGAATCAGTTGGGAGATCATCAAGGTACGATTCTACAATATGTTTTATATCGTGAAACGCATAGGACATAGCATGCTAGAAAGTGGCTCCAACATTTTTTAGGCCGAATGGTAACTTCCAGTATGCAAAGGTTCCCCATGGGAAAATAAATGTTGTCTTGTGCTCATCAGTGGGTAAAATTTCAATCTGATTATAACCCAAAAAGCCATCCATAAATCAAAAGATGACACTTCCGGCACAGTTGTCGATAATCTGGTTGATATGCGGAGTGGGAAAGTTGTCTTTGGGATAAGCCTTGTTCAAATCTCTGAAATCGATGTAGAATCTAATGGTGCCCTACTTTTTATTGACAGGGACGACGTTCGATACCCATTCTATCAAGGGTACAAGATAAATAAACCCTACTTTTAGAATCTTTTCTATTTCAACTTTGATAGCTACAGCTTTCCGTGGATGGACTTGTCTGGGATTTTTCCTGACGGGTTTTGTAGTGGGATAGGTTTTTATTTTGTGAACCACAATGGATGGGTCTATCCCTAAAATTTCTTCGTAAGACTAGGCAAAAACATCTCAGAATTCTTTGAAAAGTGCTCTGTATGCTTCAGATTCTTCTGCTGAGCATTTATGCCCAACATGAACATGCTCAAGGGTTCCAGGCTTGGTTGATATGTCAATTGGATTTGTTTGAGTGATGTTGCATAGGTTCCCTTCAGAATCTGTGTTTTGCAACAATATAGGATTTTGAGGTGTTTTGACAATATCAGTAGCGAAAAGGGATGCAAAATCATGGTCTACCGAACTAGTATTGGGGAGGAACGAGGATCTATGATGATGATCCTCCCATATAGGCTCATTCGTACTCATGATATCCATAATGGACTCATCGAAAGGAAAAGTCTGGGAGAGATAATCCAGAATAGGAAGAGAGGGTTCTAACCAGTAGGGCAGGTGGTAAGGGTCTGAATCCACTAGATGAAGGTCATTAGTGTGGTCATCGAAAAGGGCCTGGATTACGTTGTGCATTGCTTCATGCGTACTCAACGAGGTGGACTCAACAATTTGTTTGCCCTTTGGATCATAATCAAACAAAGAAATCATATTTACCATCGCCATGTCTCTGTTAGGCGGGTTTGATGGAAAAATCCCCATAAGGGAATAATCCTTCAGCATGCCTACCCCAATCGACTGGTAAGGAGGAGGGGACTGACCTAACATAGGGATGTTATTATCCATAGGGGTGGTAACATCCAGTGTACAGAAATCAAGTTGGTCAATGGTTACAATCCTCCCTAGATGCAGAAATTGGATAGTTCGAAATACCGTCGAAGCGACAGTAGTCATAGCATAAAACCAATTTCTTCCTAATAGGAGGTTGTAATCTAACGGGGCATCTACTACTTCCAGTTAAATAGAAACAGTTTTTCCCCAAAGCTCGACTAAAAGGGCCGGTATGAGACCATGGGGCTGGAAACCTCGTCCATCAAAGGCTTTCAGAATTGTAGGTGATGTTACAAGCTCAGGAGAGCCAATAGCTTTCCAACAAGACAAGGAAAAAACTGAAGTTGAAGCTCCTTCATCTAAGACAGTTCTAAAGACCTTATTTCCAACTACTTTCATTATGATTTAGAAAGCGAGTTTGTGAGGTAGTCTAGACTTATAATTCTGGACATTGAAATGAATCAAATTATTGTTGTCTAGGTCTAAAGCTCCTAACGATATTAACAAGTTTTTGCGTTGTGTAGGACAACTTTGGAGTACTTCCAAGGTAGACATTGCACATGGTGCCTGAGCAAGATCTTCAACTACATTATAAAACTGGGCAGCTCAGGCATTAGGATTAAAAACATCCTTCGTAAGAGTACTATTGGGTGGGATCAAAACCATGTCGAGATTAGGTTTCTTGATGGTTAGGGGACCAGTAGACGAGGACTCGGGAGAACCAATAGAGGGAGCTTTTCCTGAAGAAGAATTGTCTTCTTTCTTGTCTGCGGGTTTGTCATAATTCTGACTTCTAGTTTGCAAACTAATAGTGTCTGAGGACATCATGCAAATTTCCTCTGAAGAACTAGAATTTCCCTGATTAGACATGTGGTCTATTAGCTGTTGTTGAGAGGGAAAAGGATCCGTGAGAACTGCGAGGGCGGGATTAGTTTTTAGAAATTGAGTGATTTCTTCATGACGAGGACACTCTTTTGTGAAGTGGTCACCTCTGCATAGCAGACATGGATATTTCGCTTTTCTTTTCCCTTTATCATTCTCGTTGATGGTTGGTTTTGGATTCTCCTGTTGGTTTCTAGGTTTTATGTTTTTAGCTTTACCTTTCTTTTTAATGTTTTCAGGCATTTGTGTATTCTGAATGGAATTTACCTCGGTGGAAACCTTAGGAGTTGAAGCAGTAGGTGTGGAAGTTTGGGGTTGCTTGGCAGATTTTGCTATTGGTAGGGACTGGATTGAACCAACAATCCCATCAATAGGGTTTTCTGTTGGTGGCTTGGCAGGATCGGTGCTTGGGCAAGGAGCTTGAGGGATCACAAGTCATACAATGTTCCGAACTGGGAATAGACCAAGTCCAAATATTGGGCTTGACTAATGGCTTGCTCTTCGGTAATGGCACCGCCCATAGGCACATCTCAGGCGATAGGAGGCAACAAAGATTTAGTAAACCAATCAGCTAAGAATTGATCCGGGATAGGAGCCTTAATAAGTCTTCTCCACCTTCTCCACTCATGGATATGATCTGATATGTGGGTGGAGGTGTTCTGATGCAGAGAAGTTAAGAGATCTATACTCATTTCATAACGGATAGGAAGCTGAAAGTGTGCAAGAAAGACAGTTGCCAAAGAACCAAAATCCACAAACGAATGTTGCGGAAGTTCAATGTACCATTTCGCGGTGGTACCGGTCAAAGTTCGTTGGAAGAGTCTTAAACGAACCGAATCATCCATTAGGGAGTTCAAAGAACACCACAAATGGAATGTCATGACATGGTTATTTGGATCATCTCCCTACTTCCCATCGAACTTTGGGATGTCCGATGGTAATTTTACCGGAATGGGAGGCCACGACGGGTTATGTTGAATGGCATCATTAATCAACTCAGACAAATCAGGCAAGTCCAAAGTTTGTAGGAAAGGTAACTGGTGATTAGGTTGCATGTACTGGTAGTATTTATAGGGCATATAAGTACCAGCAGGATCGTAAGTAGACTGATAGACAGGTTGTTGTGATGAAGAACCATCGGAAGATCTACCCACGGGGGGTTGATTTCTGGTATCATGACCATTAGGACCACTGGAGCCTCCAGGAGGAGGACCACCAGGACTATTGGGACCACCAAAATCACCTAGGCCACCAGGAAGAGGACCACCTGACCCTCCAGGACCCCTAGGAGGTAAACCTCCGGAACTACTAGGAGGAGGGCCACTAGACCCTCCGAGACCATTAGGAGGAAAGCCACCATGCCCTCTAGGACCACCAGGACCATTAGGACCATAAGGAGGAAAGTCGTCAAGCCCTCTAGGACCATTAGGCCCCTTAGGGGGAGGACCTTCGGCACCCCCCGCAATATGTATAGGTATCCCTCCCATAGTTGGCATGTAGGACTAGTTAGGTTGCCCCATGGAGTGAAAGTATTACAAGGATATGGAATTCCAGCATAAGGCATTCCTGTAGGAGTGGGTTGGTAATTGATATTTCCTACAGGTACTTGATTTTCTATGTAATCATACCCCCAAGAGGTTTGATTGGTTACAGGTTATGCCCCCAAGGGCTGACTTGAACTGGATGGGGGGTTAACCACATTCGTATGGGTACGAGGGACATATACTGTAGATTGCTCTATACTAGAGGTCTGTCCTTGGATAGCTACAACTCCAATGACATGTAACGTAGGTCGTGCCGAGGGTTGCCCCCTGGCACTAGAAGGTATTGATGAAATAGGAATTGAATGTTGTTCCCCAAGTGCGGAAGACTCGGGAGGATTTAGAACAAACATAATATGGGAGGTGGTGGGGTTGGTAGTTTGACCTGGATTATGTGGAGTCACAGTGTGATCTAGAATAGGTTCAATGGGTTTCATAGAATCAGCAAGTGACCAATATCCCACAGGCCAAGGGTCCAGATTACAAGGAAAAACTATTGAACGAGGTGGTGGTGTACCCAATATGTTATCTATTTTCTTCTCAAGTTCTCTTGCACAGAGAATAGCTGCCTAGTATTGTCTATGTTCTTCCTTATTTGGTGAAATATCTTCAGAAGAGGTTGGACGCGTGCCAAACGAAGCAATGGCCTATCCCATAGAGGTATCCCAAAACGGAGCATTGGGACCATAATCTGGACGGGTAGTATCATCAACATGGCCTTCCATGGGAGAATGGAATGAAATATTACCCCTAGAATTTTGTTGGACCAACGGAGGACCGTGCAAAAGATACGGATCTCCACTTTCTGCAACCACATTTTCTCCCACTTGGGAGTTGGTAGCAGCTCCTTGGTCAATAGCTTCCATAGGATCTTCTCCTAAAACAGGAGTAAAATAAGGTGGCAAGCCCCGTACTCTTATGGACTATCTTCATTCAACCAGTTTGTACAGTTCCTATCTAACCTAGGGTCTCAAAACTAGAAAACACACCAAAAATTTCCCTACTCAAGCTATAGGCCAAACAACCAAACTTAAATGACAGGAGGAGTTCAGATAGTCCGGTCTCTCACCAAGATTATCAAGAAGGTGCCACTTGTGATATACCACAAGGGTACATGCATAGTAATCTCCCCGAATGCTATTTTCGGTGTATGGCTCCAAGCAAGATGGCCAAAGGGCTTTTCTCAGATAGATAAGGTATCCTAGTGGGGTCTCCTGATATACGCAAGGTATGTGGGAGCTCAAATTGGTAGTAGTGTTGTCTAATGCACAACCGTTCACAAGGGGCCTTCCTATATACAATCGAGTACATGAAGTATCTTTCTATATACCTCAAGGGTACATGAAAGGTCATTCGATATACCAATGGTACATGGAATAACCGCACAAGTCCCGGGATGTAGTGTCGACTAGTAACGATAGCTCCTACGCTTAACAGTGCCCGAACACGTCTCTAGCCTATCACTCAAATTGCTATGTAATTTTTAAACCTATAACTACCGTTAATTTTAAAGTGGACAGTTAAGTGAATGCATGGAATTTTGACAGAAAAAGTAAAACCATGTAGATATGTAGATGCAAATATTTCACTTTACCGTTCGAGGTATGCCTACTTACGGAAGGGAAAGAGAGTATTTTATTTTTGTTTTGAAAACCAAAATTTCCCAAACAACTACTTTAAACAAATCAAATCCAAAGACAAGCAACACATTCCAAACACATTTTTCTTTTTGAAAGCAATCAGATGGGTAAGAGTCTCTTTTCCTAAAAGAAAAACAACAAGCACTCTACATGCATATGCAATCTATTTGTTTTTATTTTTCTTTTAAACATAGATAGATCTAACTTAAAACTACACTATTTTTTCTTTTGATGAGATAGTACTAATGCAAGAGAGACAAAAGAACAAAGGGAACTTGAAAGCTTGTGAGGCTAATCAGAGATCCAATGCCCTATGCTCAGTAATAATAATGACCTAATCTCAATAATAATAAAATCTTTTTAAAAGCAAAAAAGAAGTCCTCTATGGAAAAAATGAAATGAAGATGATAAGCAAATGGTTTTTCTTTCAGTCTTTATAAATGAAACGAAAAGAGATCTAACTGAAATCTAAGCTTTCAAAAATTCCTTTCAAAATCACAACCAATAAGCATGAAAGCAAACGAATAATCAACAAGCCTAATCTAGCTTTTGAATTCTTCAATCAAACCAATTTTACCACAAAATTTTCAACCATGAGCATTCAGATTCAAACAAACAAGCCTAACTGTGCAGGGCTGAAAGAAAGCAAACTCTACCTTTTGCAAAAAATGACAAAAAACAAGTTCTGGAACAAGACCTACCTAGCACCGCACTGGAGGGGTCTTGACAGAGCAGTTCTGGATGAGCACCGCTTCTAGATCATTGCACTCAAGCGGTGGCATCACTTATGGCTAACAGAGTTCAGGCAGTGGCACCGCTTATGGCTAATAGAGTTTAGGCAATGGCACCGCTTATGGCTAACAGAGTTCAGGTGGTGGCAGCGCTTGTTTCCTACAGCACATGTGCGGTTCCTTGAATAAATACAAAACACAAGGAGAACAAGAATTCAAGTTAAAAACTAATCAAATCAAGGTAAATACTGATGAATTGACGGTAAAAAAGAGCATATAAGGTCGAAATAGTTCAGATCTGAACAGATCTAAAAGTTTTAAACCAAAATTCACTAAGTCTGATGGAAGATCTAACCGAAGAGAGTTAGAAACTAGAGCCTAGATTCAGACAAGTGTTCAAGGACTAAGGAAGATCAGATCAACTAAAATTTGCTTTGTTCCCCAGGGAAGTCGCCAGATTTGTAGTCAGGAATATTGCACCTTCTGCGGACAGAAGTTGTTCCTCTGGTCTGAATGGTTTATATCCAGAACAAATGAGTGAATAACTCGGTTCAAGACCTTCCCTGAATGTTATAGACATCTGGAATGATGCTTTGATAAAGATTTTGTGTACCTGTAGAACATATCAAACACGCAAAGACATCAAAGCTACCAAAAAATTACCTACACATTCATACTAGTGACTAAGGAATCTAATAACATATATGCGAGATCAGTCCAACAGATATGTGGGACAAAAATCAACTTTGCATTAGAAAATAAATGAAAGAGCTTACAACCATGTGCCTTAGTGTAGAGACACTCCTTCACAAGACAAACACCTCATCCCCGATAGCTCCAACTTGCTCTCTTGTGCTCTCCAATGGATTGGACTAGATAATCAATTCAACGGCATAACATTACCATTTAATTCTCTCTCTCAACTATGGATATGAGCTTGTATTTATAAGGCTCAATGGATAGGGATAGTTGAGAGAATTATGGGTGAGGTGCCTTTAAGATCCTACCAAGAGGGATCTCAACTCCAACTAACCCATATTGATAGGGATAAGGGACGACACGAGGCTCAAGTTCTAGAAGCATCGAGAATCTTCTCTTTTTTCCATTTTTACCAAGGGTACCACTTTTGTTCCCCTATGACAGAGCGGTTTAGGTGAGAACCGCTCCAATAACAAAGCATAAATGCGGTGGCAGTGCTTCTCTATAATAGGACATGGGCAGTACTGAACAAGGTACCGCTCATCAGCCAAAGGGAAAGCACAATGCTAGGTTTTTTCATGTAGAATTGATATCTAAAGCAAGTTTTCCACTCCAAGTTTTGGATTTAGGGCAAACATAGGGGTTAAGGATCTCATCACATGTTGGTGACAGGATTTGGGTATAACACTCAGTCATAGTCAAAATTGCATTGTCTGGTGAAAAAAGGAAGAACATGAACAAACCATTAACACAGAGCAATGTAAAAATGAATTTTGTATCAACTTTAAAAGAAATTTTTGGTGGACATCTGAAAAGAACAACTAGAGCATAGTAAATATGAATTCTAAACTATTATACTCTCATTTCATATATGAAGGAAAACGTAATGGAAAGATAAAATTGGAAAATCATTCACATAAGAAGGGAAAGTACAGGCTGCAACATGAAATAACACATGAATCTCTAAAAAACGCCAACTTTTTGCACTGTAATTAAAGAAATACTTAAGTACACAAGTTTCCAAAATCTCATGGGTTCCAACCCCCACTTAATCAAATATATGAATACTTATACAATTGCTCCTCGAGTTGAACAATAAACCTAACTGTCTAACGGTTTCAACCGTTTATTACATGTGTCAAAGCACATATCTATTACAAAATAGTTCTGAGATAACAGAACTTCTTAACTAAAAAGAAATAACATTTTATCATAAAATATATCTTTCGTTGAAACTCCTTTTGCGCTGTCTTCCTTGATGTCTTCATGGTTGTAACTTATATTTAGTTGATCCATATTGTTGAACTATTCTCCAATGTTCAGAAAAAACAAACCTTTGAACATCACGTAGGTGCTTCTTATAATTTTTATGTTTCATAACCATTGCGCATCTCCCATAATCTACACCATAGATTTGTTCTTCTTTGAAATCTAAGTAGTTCATCTGAAAGATCTCAATACCGAGACTCAACACTATCACCATGCACAAATTGATTCGGTGGAATCAATATCAACCATTGATCTGCAATTTACCTTCATTAGAACCGTTAAACTGTGAGAGCTTTAACATTCCGCTAATCATTTCAAAACTGATCAATCGAGCAACATTCATTTGCAGAATCCACCTTATCCGTCGATCAAAACCCGACAATTATTACAACCATTGATCAACGTGGCCCCTACCACTTTTTGCGGATTTCAATTTGGAATTTCTCCACGCTAGTTCAATCTACAGAATTGTTTCTGACCGTAGATCTATCTCTGCTCGCATCTCATCCATCCAATCTTTCCACCAATTAACCCATTCCACAAATCCAAAAAATTGGTTCGTCCGAACATGTCCAATATACGAAATGAACCAGTGCCGTTAATATTACTTTGCATCAATCTCAACCCTTAAAAGTTGCATATCTTTAATGGATTTCGCAAATCCAAAAACCTAGTTTATTCCTTACATCTCTGATCTACGGAATTCCTTTCCACCCTTGATCTACAACCTTGTTAATCTGAGCCGTCGATATTTGGCATCTTTAACTCCATTCCGCTGATGAGAATATTTCAATTTATCCCCCATGTTTCAAACAGTAGAATAATCCACCACTGTAGAACAAATCCTGATCTTCATCCAACGACCCATGATGAAAGATCATGCTAACCCATTAATCTAAAGAGCGCTTCCACAAAATTTTCAAATATAGTGCTACTAGGGTGTGTAGGTGTCATGGTTTCCAGGATAGATAGATCTTGTGGAGGTGTCCTTATATCTTGAATGAGCCACTAGCTTAGCCATTCCACCTTTCCACTACCTTAGAAGCTTGATAAACCCAACTTGGAGGATGGCTTGGTTGGTATCCTGATAAACCCATTTGTTGGCTTTGTTGAGTCTTGTTGTGTTTGGCCTTGTGAGAAATCCTTGGTTGGATAGCCATATAAACCCAATTGGACTGATGGCTTGGCTACTAGCCTGATAAACCCATATGTTGGCTTGGTTGGTCCTCAACTGATTGTTGGCTTCACTATGAACAGTCTGATAAACCCAACAGTGTTGGCTTGTAAGACTGTAGCCTGATAAACCCAACTGGTGTTGGCTTGGCTGGACAGTCTAATAAACACAATTGAAGGTTGGCTTGACTGTGTGTAACACCCTGGTTTTGACCCCGTTGCGTTAATGTATATGATGTAAATATTATATCGAATCATGACAAGGAGCTCAAGGCCAAGGCCCTGTCACTGATCGATGTTTGGAATATAGGCGATCATGGTTTATGTGCTAAGTCAAGAACATTTGTAAACATCATGTAAATATGTAAATTAATGAAAACCCATAGCCAGCTATGTCAATGCAACAAATAATGAGATGGGGACATGATTTTCCTAAGGATAAGGGGGCGGGAATGTTAACCTTCAACCTGTTTGAAGAAAAGCCATTAGTCATGGGGAGAACCCATCAAAACTGTCAACTACCCTCTTTCTTGTCTTCTCTTCCCAACCATTTATTCTACCAGAAGGTGGTTGAGGTAGTTATTTCCTGAAAGGGGAAGAGTATGGGAAAATTTCAAATTGGGCAGAGCACCCAGTTTTGGAATGTCATGTTTTACTTACAGGGACAAGAAAACACCAAAACCATATGCCAGTTTGACCCATGCGTTCATGTTTAGTTTTACTCTCACGTTTTGAGAGCTGCAGAACATTCTGGCTCATCATCCATCCATCCATCCATCTCCATTCACGGGAAGCTCTTCAGCAACTGAGATGTTCCTGTGTGTATCCTTCGCGTTATGCGAGTGTTTTCCCTTGGTAGGACTATGATTACTGCGTTGCATGGTTATCTTAAACTACAGAGTGTATGAGACCCTATTACTTGTGTTCCAGAGTAAGCCTATGTTGTAGATTCTCCCTGTGGTCATTGTATTGTGCACCCTGGTTTAGTTCTAAACTAGGTACAAGACTTAGGAATGGGAGAGACATAGAATGTGCTTGATAAACCTAGTGTGGAACCTCACAATAAGATAAGAGTGCCTGGTGAACCTACTATGCACATCTTGAAGAGCACTGGAAGGGAATGTGTAGTCTGAGGGACTGTGGAGCAAAGAAGGGGACACTTCCTTGTATTGGGTGTGTAGGCAGTGGGGAATCCAGGCCAGATAGGTATTGTGAAGGTGTTCTTAGCTCTATAGATGAGCTCACTATCTTAGCAGTTCTTCCTACCCATTGCCTTGGAAGCCTAATAAACCCAACGGGAAAGATGGCTTGAGTGTGTACAATCTGATAAACCCATATGTTGGCTTAGCTGTGTCTTGTTGTGTTTGACCTGGTGAGTAACCTTTGGCTGGACAGTCTGATAAACCCAATTGTGAATGTTGGCTTTGCTAGTTATCCTGATAAACCCAACAGTAAGATGGCTTGACTGTGAACAGTCTGATAAACCCATTTGTTGGCTTGACTGGTCCTTAAGGTGAAGGTTGGCTTGACTATGAACAGTCTGTGAAACCCAAATGTGAGATGGCTTGACAGAGTGACCTGTGAAACCCAAATGTGAGATGGCTTGGAAGAGTGACCTGTGAAACCCATCTATTGGGATGTTTTCCCTTACAGCCTGATAAACCCATCTGTGTTGGCTTGGCTGAGTTATATGGCACCCTTGGCTATGTATGAGTCTACTAGTGTTACCTTATTCCTGTAGGAAATCATGCCCATCTCGAGGGTGGCAGTGTTGCTAAGAGACTAAGGAGCACACTGGCCTATGGTTGTGAGGAACGTTGCAGCGACATAGTTGGTTGTGGGACAAGTTCTATTCAAGATAAGTGTTCTTGTCTACATAATTCTTGGCAACTGTATTTCTTGCATTGTAATTGCTTGATGGAATGTGATGAACATGTTGTTGTGTTGAATTGATGCATTGTTCTTTTGAATAACTGCAATTATAGGAATTTATGTATGTTTTTCCTTCAATGCAATTTGAACTAAGTTGCACAGTGGATTGGCCAGATTAGTAATGGCCTAAATGATCAGATTGATCCAAGAATTCAGTCAAAAAGCTGAGTTTCCTGCTAGAAATCCTTCTTTGCACAAATTTGCAGGATTGCGGGATGCAGAATGTTGTTTCGCAGATTTTGGTTTCCGCGGATTTCCCTTCCGCAACTTGCGGGATGCGGGATCGCAGTGTCGTGATTTCCATAATTCCCAATCCCGCCATTCAAATCTCTGCACCATCGATCTTCATGGGATGATTCTTCGTCGTTGATCGGTTTCCGATGCAGGATGCAGAAAGTGAGATTGCAAATTTTGTAAATTTTCAACCTCGCAACTCAGGCTTTCTGTACCGTTGGTTTTTTGCAGGTGAATTCTGAGCCATTGATTTGGTTCCAGCTGTAGGATCGTTTATGATCGTTGATTTTCATCGCATTTTCTCTCCACTGTCCGATCTTCTCTGAGATCTTTCCTTGCAGATCGTCAAACTGATCAATGGGAGATGGGAGGGAGCATGACAGTGTTGGAAATGTCGAGAAGTGGTTCACGACCATGCCCTGTATTTCGATGAACAGTAAAGGCTCTCGATGATATTGGGGCATGGGTACGTGACAGTGTGGTATCAGAGCTGCGGGTTGCAGCATTGGGCCTGGATGGACCAGAAACCAGTCAATAGTACCCTCTGATACCAACTTGTAGCACACTACACCGTGGTATTAGAGCTATGGATTGTAGCATTGGGCCTGGATGGGCCGGGAATTAGTTAATCAAAGCTATCGGTTACAGCATTGGGCCTAGATAGGCCAGGTGACAATAAGTAGATGGCTTTGATTTTGAATTCATGTGTGTCTAACAAATGGTGTTGATAACACATTTTGCAGAGTCATAGTATATTTTGGAAAGTAAGTTTTGGTTTAGCCATGAGAACCCATGACGGATATGATGCTCAGTACTCCTACGAGCGTGCACGAGATGCCATGGGGAGAAATGTTCGAGTTGGAAATGATGACATAGAACCTAATGGAAGGAGATTCCAAGAGACACTGCCAGATATCGCAACCACCATGAGAAGCCTTATTAAAGCTCGGGAAGAGAAGCATCAATTGAATGCTGCTATGTTGCAGAGTTTGACAGACTTGCAAAGAAAGATAGACTCTAGACATGGTACAGTAAAACCCGAAGGCAGTAAGAGTAGTACCAGAAGAAGAATAAGAACTGCTAGTAGATCATCTAACTCAGAAGAAGCAAGTGGGGATTCAAGCTCTTCTTCTCACAAGGGAAAGAGAAAGAGGCACCATAGGGATCGCTCTCGGGATGAATTTAAGAAGGCTAAACCTCATACGTTTAATGGCCAAGTAAAGACTGGACATGAAGCTGAAGCTTGGCTTCTTGGGATAGAGAAGTACTTCCAAGTTCAAGATTATTTGGGGAACATGAAGGCAAGGGTTTCCATATTAGGTTTGAATGGAAGGGCATCCATTTGGTGGGAGCACTTCAAGAAAGTAAGGAGGATCAGTGAAAGAAGACTAAAGTGGAAATGGTTCCAGAATTATTACAAGCAGAAATACCTCTCTGACAGGTACTATGATGACAAGATCAAAGAATTCCATGAGCTGAGATTGGGACAGAAGACCATGGAAGAGTATGTGAATAGGTTCCTAGAACTATTGAGATATGTCAAGCGCATCAAAGATGAAAAGGTCAAAATTCAGCGTTTCCTGAGTGGATTGACTCAGTCTTACAAAGACAGAATCGAGTTTTATGAACCTAGAACTCTTGAAGAAGCAATTAGAAAGGCTAAGTATTGCTATGAGCAAAGAAAAGGGAAACCTAATTACCATAAGACATGGAAAGACAAGAAGAATGAGAAGTCTAACCAAAGGAAGAAAGGTTTCAAACCTTCTAGCTTCAGGAATCAGTAGAGGCAGCCATCCCAAGCTGAAAAGCAACCAGCTAGAGTGGCAGGAGAAAAGCCAAGAGATCCATAGCAGATCAAAGAACCAATCCAATGTTGGAGATGTGGAGGTCTCCACATGCGCAGGAATTGTCCACTCGAGAATGAGAGTGCAATGCCAGCTTACAACATTCAAGAAGCATAAACATTGGGTCAAGTAGCAAGGGCCATCCCTAGGATTTATGCAGCACTGGAGGACCACCAGGAAGATCACCAATCAATTGTGGTTGAAGTTGTAGGTAATATTGTTGAGCAATCTGTTTCTATCTTGATTGACCCTGGTTCTACTCACAGTTACATTACTCCTAGAGTAGTAGAGATTTGTGCCTTTAAGAAAGTAAAGCATAGCAAAGCTTGGTTAGTTCAGCTAGCCATTGGAACTAAGAGAAAGGTTAGCGAAGTGGTGGAGAAATGTCCATTGGTTATGAATGGATTGGTCACATGTGTAGATATGAATGTTCTACCACTTGGTTCCTATGATGTTCTTATTGGAATGTGTTTGTGCCAGAAATTGTTTCTAAGGCCAGAGAAACAAGCCAACACAATCTCAAATAAAACTTGATAAAACAAGGTAGGTTTTAAGTTTTCTGGAAAGTTTTAGTGGTTGTAAACTTTTGGGGAAAGACAGGGAATACACTCATGAGCAAAGTAATAACTAAATCATAAACAAAAGAATACAAAGATGCATAATACATTCAACAAGATCCAACATAACACAGTATTGAAGTTCATTCATAAAAGACAAGCATCACCAGCATATAAACATAAACCAGTAATGAGTATATCAATTAAGCAACTAGACAAGCTGAAAAGTGAAGCCAACACAGAAACTGAAGGGTAAAAGTGTCATATATCTCATAATTTTATCATCAAATGCATACAAGAGTTTTGATACTTAACTCATGAACAAGTCTGAAGACCTCCTCAAGCTATCCCAAAAATCAGAACCCCTCTTCAGTCCCTTTGTCCATTTTTTATAATTACAAAGAATTAGTTATATCTCCCCTTCATTAGGTCGAAATTGAAACTACCCAGCAGTTACATTAACTAACTAACTCAACTAATTGACTAAAAATAGCAAATCGGATTCCTGGCAAATATGGCGAATTTCTGGAAAATAGGTGTCAAAGAAGCTTCCATATCTCTCAATTGGTGACACATGTGTAAAAACTGAGAGAGGTTTTTGTAAATGGGTCCATCATGGACAAAAACCTCTCTTGGTTTTTAAAAATTAATCTCCAATCAATCATAATATGCCCCTAAAAATGAACACTAAAATAGGAAAATATTAAATATTTAAAATCCCTGAAAAATAGGCTGCAAAGATTAAACTGAATATTTCAAACCTTGACATCTGTTGCAAAACTGAGAGAGGTTTTTGTATATGGATATCTTATGAACAAAAAAATCTTTTGGTTTTCAAAAATTTCTCTCCATTAGCTTGTGGTTGGCATTTTACTTCAATAACCAAAAACAGGAAAAACTGAGCAGAATTCTCAGTAATCTGTGCATTTCACTGTAAACTGGATGCTGCTTTACTGTTATATATCTCCACAAGTGTTTACCAATAGATTCTTTGAACTGTTTCCTTCATGAAATGTAGTTCATTTGGTCTGCATTTGAGGGCTTTGTGAAACATCTGAAGGCAAAACATCAAAAGTTTGTTGTCTGCTATCCAGTCGAGGAACCTTTTCTGATTGTAGAACTTGATTACCCAATTTGATATGATGTTCAGATTCTTCAAGCATTAAAAGAGCATGTTCCAGGCAGAATACATGCGGTCTCATGAATCCTTTGCAAGGTTTCCATAGTGATGATGTTCTTCCCTTCCCCATTGCATTTGTTGTAAAAGGAATATTTTCTTAGAAAGCATATACTGCTGCAGGTCCTCGCATATTGCCCTTTGCTGCTTTAGTAGCCTGTCTATTATGATGAACATATTTACATGAAACATTAGCCACAACAGGCATTGACACAATGTCTGAATCTTCTCTACTGTTCTCATTCAAATCATTTTTTAAAGGGAATTTATTGGCTGGATGTTGGTCACAAATAATAGATGGCTGTTTGGAATAGCTTGTAGAGAAATCTGCACTGCGTTCATCAATAACTGAGAACACCTCAGGACACTTAGTAATACATTTAGATACTACACCAGCATCTAATATAGAATCATTTCTGTTTAGTGTGGGAACTTTCATGTTCTTGGTCTCTTTTACAGAGGAAAATGTTATGCTGGGAATGCCTTCATTGGTTTTAGAAATCTTTTCAGAGGTCTCTCCAAATTCAATTTTTTCATCACTAAACTGAATACTTGGTAGTGCTTTTCCCCCAGGAGTCTCTTTGACTAAAGCTTGACAGAGTGGGGAAGTTAGAATTGACTGCTCTAGCAAGTTACTGGATTCTGGTGAAAATAATTCCCGGCCATTGACATGGAGATCCCCATGATTGTCTGTTACAGAGTCAGAAACAAATGTCCTCCTTTTGAGAATGGCTCAAAGCCAGCAGAGGCCCTTTCTTTAAACATGTATTATGCTTCAAGATGTCACAAAGATAATCATTCTGCCTGGTGTGTAGAGATGATACCTTATCTGAAGAAAAAAGCACCCTTGTGATATCTTTGTCAGTCCCTTCCATAGAAATTTTACTAGCTGATCCAGGTGAAGAAAGTTGGGTGCTTTCTTCTAGAATACTACTCAAATGATAGTTACCAGCCAAAGGTGCAAACCGAGCAATGTCAACATTATCTAATTCAGCATCTCGCTCTTCATGAGCAGGATGGTATTTACCATTTTTTGGCAATATCACCCAGTTCATCAAAATCTGATACATCATTGTAAGTGGCCGCCAGAAGATCCAGTGCGGATTGCATTTTTACTGAAGAAATAGGGACTGAAAATGCATTTGACATAGATCTGTTTATGAATTTTGTTGAACTAGCAGAAGCCTCATTTTTATTGTCAACTTCGGAGAAATCATTAGGGTATTTGTGGGGTATATCTTTGTTCAACACCACATCCCTAACAATCCATCTATTATTCTGAGCTGCATGAGAAATTGTGTTTCTACCAGATAAAATAGCAGATGAAGAAAATAGGGAGCTTGAATGATTCTTAAAATCATACTCTCCTTTGTTAGTAATCACATTCTCAGAGCAAGCAACTGCACCATTATCTTCAGCCATGGGTTCCAATATTGCCTTGCATTCCTCCAGTGATTTTTCACCACAGAGGTTCAACGTTGAGGCATTCCTGAGCTTTAAATGACTTGAAAGATTCATGAAATTGAATTTAGACCTTCTAATTCCTGAAAAATTATGCATTTCTGTAACTTCTTTTGACCGAGCTGCAACAAATTCAGACTCACTATGCTGAATTCTTCTTTTGCAAAAATCTCCTTTACTATCTTTGGTAGAGAGTTCTAAACCTATGCTCTGGTTAGCAGTAGTTGCAACTCCAATAGAGGGGACATCCTCTTTGGCAGGGCCTACAGAAAATGCTCCATAATGTTCATCAATACATTTATAATCGGAAGGAAAGAGATTCCTTGCAGCTTCCTCATTCCCGTCCAGCTTCATAATATTTAATTTAGAACATCTTCCCTGAAAGTCTTGCCTTATTTCGCTCACTCTCATCATTTGCCAGAAATTTGCATCCAGTTGCCAGAACAGTTGCAAGAATCTCCCTCACATGAGACTGACGCCTGTTTACATGAAAAAAACTTGGCAAAACACATATCAAACGTGACCAATGACTTATTTAACACTTTAGGAGCGAAATCCCAAAAAAATCGAACTGAAAAATGACCATTCTGGCAAAAAACAATTTTCCTGTAGCGCCGCAGTGTTAATTTTTGGCAGTTGCGCTACCAAAATAATTTTAAACTCAATTTTGGCTCTATTTAGTCATTTTTTCCATTTTGAATACAGTTCAAATGACAAACTATACTCATGATATGATTTGTGAATCCATTATTCAATATATTGACCTTTAGAACCCTTCAAAAGCTTAAAAGAACAAAACTAAATAAAAATCTGAAGGTAAAAATTGAAAACTTCACTAAAAATCTAAAAATTTCCACAGTAAGTAAAAGAGTAAACTCAAGCAAATATGCAAGCTAAAATAAAAATGACAATCAAACATAAAATTTGAAGAAACAAGTTCCTGACTTAACAGAATGGATTGGTTAGAAGCTCACAGAGTAAAGCTTGACTGTTATAATAAGGATTTTGAGTGCTTGGATGAAGAAGGCAACTCAAGGGTTGTGAAAGGCATTCCAAAGGTGATTTCTGTGAGGCAGGTTTCAGCAATGCAGTTGAAGAAGTTCTGTAGGAAAGGTTTCCAGTTATATGCAGCTCATATTTTGGAGGCATCAAAGAATGAAACTCCTAGGTTGGAGGACTTTCATGTGTTGCAGGAATTCAAGGATGTGTTTCTTAATGAGATTCCAGGGATTCCTCCAAAGAGGGACATTGATTTCACAATTGAACTTGTGCTAGGAGCAGCACCAGTGTCTAAGACACCCTACAGAATGAGTACACTAAAAATGCTAGAGCTGAAGATGCAACTGCAAGAGTTGTTGGAGAACAAGTATATCAGACCCAATGTGTCTCCTTGGGGAGCACCAGTTATGTTTGTAAAGAAGAAAGATGGTACACTTAGATTGTGTATTGATTACATATAGCTGAACAAAGTCACAGTAAAGAACAAGTATCCTTTGCTTAGGATTGATGACCTCTTTGATCAAATGAGAGGAGCGAAGGTATTTTCCAAGATTGACTTGAGGACGGGTTACCTTCAGGTGAGAATCAAGGATGAAGACATTCATAAGACAACCTTCAGAACAAGGTATGGACATTTTGAGTTTGTAGTGGTACCATTTGGTCTCACAAATGCACCAACTACATTTATGTGCCTTATGAATAGTGTCTTCAGTAGGTATTTGGACAAGTTTGTTTTTGTTTTCCTTGATGACATTCTTGTTTATTCTAAGAATGGGGAGAACATGAAGAGCATTTGAGAATGACATTACAATTGCTTAGGAAGCATCGGTTGTATGCAAAGCTAAGCAAGTGTGACTTCTATAGAGATAGAATTTAGTATTTGTGTCACATTATCTCAGAAGAGGGTATATCTATGGACCTTGAAAAGATTGAAGCCATTATGAATTGGCCTACTCCAAGAAATGTGACAGATGTGAGATCTTTTATGGGACTTGCAGGGTACTACATGAGGTTCATTGAAGGATTATCCAAGCTTGCACATGCCATTACTTATTTGCAAAAGAAGGGCATAAAGTTTGAATGGATAGTGAGCTGTGAAGAAAGCTTCCAACAATTGAAGAATCTTCTCACCAGTGCACCAGTATTGAAGTTGCAGAACCAGATAAAGATTTTGTGGTGTGTAACGATGCATGCAGTCAAGGGCTTAGATGAGTCCTTATGCAAGACAACCACGTTATATGTTATGAGTCAAGAAATTTGAAGGATCATGAGAAGAACTATGCTACTCATGATCTGGAACTTGCAACCATAGTACATGCTCTCAAGATGTGGAGGCATTACTTGATGGGCAGAAGATTTGAGTTAAGGACAGACCATTGTGGTCTGAAGTATTTATTTGATCAGCCTACTCTAAATGCTAGGCAAGCTAGATGGCTGGAGTTTTTATGTGAGTTTGATTTTGAAATCAAACACATAAAAGGAAAAGAGAATAAGGTAGTTGATACACTCAATAGGAAGGTGCAAGAAATGCATGTGGCATCTCTTACTATTTGCCAATCAGGTTTGAGGCAGCAGATTGTTAATCATATTGTTGGATATGAAATGTATGTGCAAGTAAAAGACAAATTGCAGTAGCAAAGTCTTGAGAAGAGATATGAGGGATATAAATTGGAAGAAGATGGACTTCTTACTTATAAAGGCAGAATTTACATTCCAAAGGTAGTAGATTTGAGGAGAGTCGTTATGGACGAGATCCATCAAGCTCCATATTTTGGTCACCCAGGATATCAGAAGACAATTGCTACAACCAAAAAGCAGTACTTTTGGCCAGGAATAAAAAGGATATGGCTGAATATATTTCAAGGTGCATGAAATGTCAGCAAGTAAAGGTTGAGCATTAACACCCTGCAAGTTTGTTGCAGCCTTTACCAATTCCAGAATGGAAATGGGAAGTTATTTCCATGGATTTTATTACAGGATTGCCAATGACTTGGAGACAACATGATTCCATCATGGTTGTGGTGGACAAGTTGATGAAGGCATCACATTTCATACTGGTTAAGTCTATGCATAATACTGATGACATTGCAAAGATCTTCACGAAGGAGATTTTCAAATTGCATGGATTGCCAAAGGCAATAGTCTCTAACAGAGATTTCAAGTTCACTTCCAATTTTTGGAAGGGGTTGTTTGCGGATTTGGGTACAAAGCTGAACTTCAGCACTGCTTACCATCCTTAGATTGATGGGCAGACAGAGAGGGTAAATCAAGTACTGGAAGACATGCTTCGCATGTATGTGATGGACAAACCAACCAAGTGGGAAGATTATTTGCACTTGGTAGAGTTTGCCTATAATAATGGATAGCAAGCATCCTTGGGGATGAGTCTGTATGAATCTTTGTATGGCAGGAGGTGTAGAACACTAGCGACTTGGGATAATCCAGTGAACAAGGTTGTGCTTGGTCCAAAATTGCTCAAGGAGATGGAGCAAGAGATTGTAAAGATCAGGCAGAATCTGAAAGCATCCTAGGACAGATAGAAAAGGTATGATGATAAGCATAGGGTGAACAAAGAGTTCAGTATTGGGGATCATGTTTACCTCAGAGTGAGGGCAAAGAAGAGTTCCTTGAGGCTTAGGAGTTGTGCCAAGTTGTCACCAAGATATTGTGGGTCGTTTGAAGTGCTTGAAAGAATAGGGCCAGTTGCATATAGAATTGCATTGCCTACTAACACTAGAGCTCATAATGTTTTTCATGTTTCTTTGCTTAAGAAATATACACATGACCCTAACCATGTGATAAATTGGGATGTGATTCAGGTGGAACCTAAGGGATAGTTACGAATCGAGCCAATGTGCATCCTCGACAGGAAGGTCACAATGCTCTGGAACCGAGCTATAGGGCAGGTAAAGGTGCAATGGGAGCACTACGGTCTTGAAGAGGCTACGTGGAAGCTAGAGGATGCCATGCGATTGACACATTCGTTTTTGTTCAACTCTGCGGAGCACTTAGGCGATACTAGTGTAGCACTTTGTTCAATTTTGTAAAGCACTAAGGATAGTGCTATTGAAGGTGGAGGGGAATGTAACACCCCGGTTTTGACCCCGTTGCATTAATGTATATGATGTAAATATTGTATCTAATAATGACAAGGAGCTCAAGACAAAGGCCCTGTCACTGATCGATGTTTGGAATATAAACGATCATGGTTGATGCCTGTGGTTTCTTTGCTAAGTCAAGCATGTTTGTAAACATCATGTAAATATGCAAATTAATGAAAACCCATAGCCAGCTATGTCAATGCAACGAATAATGAGATGGGGGAATGATTTTCCTAAGGATAAGGGGGTGGGAATGTTAACCTTGAGCCTGTTTGGGGAAAATCCATGTGTCATGGGGAGAACCCATAAGAACTATTAACTACCCTCTTTCTTGTCTTCTCTTCCCAACCATTTATTATACCAAAAGGTGGTTGAGGTAGTTATTGCCTAGAAGGGGAAGAGTATGGAAAAATTTTGAATTGGGCAAAGCACCTAGTTTTGGAATGTTGTGTTTTGCTTGCAGGGATAAGAAAACACTAGAACCGTATGCCAGTTTAACCCACGCGTTCATGTTTGGTTTTACTCTCACATTTTGAGAGCTGCGGGACGTTCTAGCTCATCATCCATCCATCCATCTCCATTCTCCATTCACGGGAAGCTCTTCAGCGACTGAGCTCTTCCTGTGTTGTAGAGTCTCCATCCATCCTTCGTGTTCTGCGAGTGTTTTCCCTTGGCAAGACTGTGATTGCTGTGTTGCACCATTATCTTAAACTACAGAGTGTATGAGACCATGTTACTCGTGTTCCAGAGTAATCCTGTGTTGTAGAGTCTCCCTGTGGTCGTTGTATTGTGCACCCTGGTTCGGGTCTTAACTATGTACAAGACTTAGGAATGGGAGAGACGTAGAATGTGCTTGATAAACCTAGTGTGGAACCTCACAATAAGATAAGAGTAGCTGGTGAACCTGCTATGCACATCCTGAAGAGCATTGGAAGGGAAGGTGTATCCTGAGGGACCGTGGAGCATAGAAGGGGACACTTCCTTGTGTTGGGTGTGTAGGCAATGGGGAATCCAGTCCAGATAGGTCTTATGAAGGTGTTCTTAGCTCTATAGATGAGCTCACTAGCTTAGCAGTTCTTCCTATCCACTGCCTTGGAATCTTGATAAACCCAATGGGAAAGATGGCTTGACTATGTACAGTCTGATAAACCCATCTGTTGGCTTGGTTGTGTCTTGTTGTGTTTGACCTGGTGAGTAACCTTTGGCTGGACAATCTGATAAACCCAACTGTGAATATTAGCTTGGCTAGTTAGCCTGATAAACCCAACAGTAAGATGGCTTGACTATCAACAGTCTGATAAACTCATTTGTTGGCTTGACTGGTCCTTAAGGTGAAGGTTGGCTTGACTGTGAACAGTCTGTGAAACCCAACTGTGAGATGGCTTGGAAAAGTGACCTATGAAACCCATATGTTGGGATTTTTTCCCTTACAGCCTGATAAACCCATCTGTGTTGGCTTAGTTGAGTTGTATGGAACCCTTGTCTATGTATGATCCTGCTAGTGTTCCCTTATTCCTGTAGGAAATCATGCCAAACTCGATGGTGGCAGTGTTTCTAAGAGACTAAGGAGCACACTGGCCTATGGTTGGGAGGAATGTTGCAGCGACATAGCTGGTTGCGGGACAAGTTCTGTTCAAGATAAGTGTTCTTGTCTACATAATTCTCGGCAACTGTATTTCTTGCATTGTAATTGCTTGATGGAATGTGATGAACATGTGTCTATGTTGAATTGATGCATTGTTCTTTTGAATAACTGCAATTATAAGGCATCTATGTATGTTTTTCCTTCAATGCATTTTGAACTAAGTTGTAGGGTAGATTGGCCATATTGGTAATGGCCTGAATGATCATATTGATCCAAGACTTCAGTCAAAAATATGAGTTTCCTAATAGAAATCCTTCTTTGTGAAAATTTGCAGGATTGCGAGATGCAGGATGCGGAATGTCGTTTCGTAGATTTTGGTTTTTGCAGATTTCCCTTTCGTAACTTCCTCTTCACAACTTGCGGAATGCAGGATCACAATGTTGTGATTTCCATAGAGTCCCAATCCCGCCATTCAAATCTCCGTGCCGTCGATCTTCGCCAGATGATTCTCCACCGTTGATCTATTTCCGATGCAGGATGCAGAAAGTGAGATTGCAAATTTTGTAACTTTTCGACCCCGCAACTCGAGCTTTCCGCACTGTTGATTCTTGCGGGTGAATTCTGAACCATTGATTTGGTTCCAACTATGGGATCATTTATTATTGTTGATTTCCATTGCGTTTTCTCTTCGCCGTCCGATCTCATCTGAGATATTTCCTTGCAGATCATCGAACTGATCAATGGGAGACGGGAGGGAGCATGACAGTGTTGGAAATGTTGAGAAGTGGTTCGCGACCATGCCCTGTGTTTCGATGAACAGTAAAGGCTCTCGATGAAATTTTTAATTCCGTGTGATATTGGGGCATGGGTACGTGATAGTGTGTGCTTTGTTCTGGTTGTGTGTAAGCTTATTGTTCCCTAGTTCCTTGTGAGAATCATGCCCAGCTCGGGGGTGGCAGTGTGTTGAGAGATTAATGAACATACTGGCCTATGGTTGGGTGGAACATTGCAGCAACATAGCTAGTTGTGGGACAAATTAAACATCAAGATAAGTACTCTCTGTTATTCCGTTTATGCAATGTATTTGCTTATGAATGACTATACTGGTTATGTCAAATTCTTGTGAATATGATGAATTTCTATATTCATGTTGAATGCTTGTTGATGAACAAGTAGAGGTTTACTTGTGTATGAATGCCCTTGCAATTGCTTGTTTATGCCTTATATGTTTTTTGCATTAACTTCTACATTTCCCTTGTGTTTTATGTAATGCATTTTCCAAGTTCATGGAGGCTAGAATCATGTTACAGAGGTCAAAATGCCTCTGACTTAGTGTTTCTTCCCCTTGGAATCCTCCTGCAAAAGGCGGAAACTAGAAAAGGGAAAATTGAACAAGGCAAATTATTGTGTTTTGCACCCCGGGATCCGCAGCGGAAGGCGGAATGTGGGAGGTGGAAGAAAGAAGTTTTATCAAAGTAGAAAATGAGTTTTTCTACTTTCGGGATCCGCCCAGGCGGAAGGTGGAAATCTGAAAAAAGTTAAGGTGAAGTTTGAGTTTCTGATTTTCGAGTTCCAAAGTGCAGAAGGTGAAAAGCAAAGTGCGGAAGGCGGAAGGCAAAAAAGCTGTTGAAAGTTTCTTCTCACATCTGAGTTTCTTTTTTTTGAGTTCCAAAGTGTGGAAGGCGGAAATCAGAGTGAAGAAGGTGGAAAGGCCGTTGAAAGTGCCTTCGCACATTTGAGTTTCTATTTCTGAGTTCTGAAGTGCGGAAGGTGGAAAGAGGAGTGCGTAAGGCGGAAAGGCCGTTGAAAGTGCCTTGCACATTTGAGCTTCTGATTTATGATTTCTGAAGTGTGGAAGGAGGAAAGTGGAGTGCGAAGGGCGGAAGGGAGAAATGTCATTGAAAGTTCCTTGGCACATTTGAGTTCTAACTTCTGACTTTCGAGTTTGGAAGGTGGAAGCAGAAGTGCAGTAGCAGAGGTGCGAAAAGGGCAAGGTTAGTTCAGAAATGGCCATTCTGGATGCAGAATGGATAATTGAAGGGAGGAACAACTGGTATAGTGGTTCTAATCCTGAGAAGAAGATTGGAGAATATGTTAACATCCATACCTAGTGTTTATCAGAAGAACAAAGAGGTTCTTAAAGCAAATTTTTTTAAGAATCCGCATTATGGGGTATAAAGACGTCACAGTGCCTTTATTATCTGCCTTCCCTGGGTTGCGATGGAGTATTTTGTGTATGTATCTTGTCATAGATCCATGGTGTATGTATGGTAGCTATGCTCAAGTTTGAGTCATTATGACATAGATCTACAATGTATGTCTGGTAGCTATGTCCAGATTTGGAGTCTTTTTGGCATGTATCTACATTGTATTTTGGTAGCCATGACCTGGATGTCTTCACATGGATCTATAATGTATTGGTTGGAAACCATGTTGTGATTCATTGGGATACTTATCTCAGATATTGTTGTGCTACAAAGTCATTGTTAGTCGTTGACAAGATTCCAATCGACGATCCTTTGCCTTAACCTTCATCTAATAAAGTATTTCATCTATCCTTTCACTCTAGCTTCATAATTTGGGGGGGGATATATTACATAAAAAATTTGTCATCCTCATGATAATGAACCATGCACCTCTAAACTTTCCTTAATTGCTAAAGCACCTTTTCCAAAACTTTGGTGGAATATGAGAGTCATGAATTTTTCCCTTCAGATAACTTAATTAGCAACACTCTCGTAGCATGCTATCTCACAACCTGCGACACTCTTCATTATTCCGGGTTTCTTTCTACAAAATTGAGACATTTTCATAGGTTTCCATGCACAAAGCAACATCTCCAATTTTCACAAGTTTCTCTCAGACAAGATGCGACATTGTTTCTATGAATGGAAAAAAAAAGGTTTGAGGACCTTATAGAAAGAATCCCTCATGGATAGATATCCCATCCTATTCGGGTGGATCTAATTCAAATTCCTCATTTGATGGGATCTCACCCTAACCTTATTCCCTTATCTCTAAACACCCCTCCATTCCTTTTTTCATATAAATACAAGCTCATCCCTAGTGAGGGTGAGAATGGATAGTTGCTAGATGTTGGTGGAATGTTGCTAGAGTGTTATTGAATCTTTGTTATCCCTTTAAAGTAAGGTGACTCTTTGAGGCATTGTATCATTAGAAGGAATATTTCAATGCCAAGGTGTGGTTATAATCCTCTCCTTCTCTCATTTTATTAATATAACAAATATTCTACTTTCTCACAATAATCTGCTCATAATTATTGGTGATTTTTTCCTTGGCTATTAGTGTAGATTCTTATTGCTTGTATTTTTCTTTTTCTCTTGGAATGTATTCTATGTGGGTCTCACATGGAATGGTAGAGTGAAGGACTGAAATGAGGAAAACCCTCTAATTACCAGGTTTTCCTTCTTTTCTATTTGTATTTGAATTACAAGGATTTAGAGAAAGGTCATATTTCTACATGTTGTTTGTTTTAGTTTAGGTTATCTGAACTAGGGAGTTTGGTATTTGTCTGCATCAAATGAATAATACTCAAACAACTAGCATGAAAGGATTCGGAGGTCAAGGTTCAAAAATCCTATGAAGCACTCCCAACTCCGGACCAACCGCATGGCCACCACTTGAGGCCAATAGAAATTCAACCACATCATGGATATCATTGTTGTGTTGCATCAAGAAACAATAGAACTCCGAGCAAAGATTAAACTAGAACCATCACCAAAAGACCTTGAGTTAGCACAACAAATGGAATAAGTTGAGCACACATCACACCAGACCAAGAAAGCAATTCAAAATCTAGGAGGACTCCTAGAAATACAGTTTTGCTATTTAGAATCATTTGCAAAACATTCGTCAACTTTAGCAAGTGGAACAGTAGATTCATGAGTATGAGCAGGTGACCTCCCATAAGTAAAGTATGAAATAGATGTCGATGCAAGATAGGAAATAGGTAAAAATAAGTGATTTCACAAAAAAAAAATGGTTGTAAGTAAGATAGAACAACAGACAATTGCAAAAGTCATGGCCCGGTCGTAAGAGGAATTCGAGAAGCACTTCAATGCTCTGTCCGAACTACATGCCAAATATGTTGAATTTCTACCAGTCATAGAGTAAGCAAAGCCAGAGGGAGGGAATACCACCAAATATGAATTGATTCATTTACCAAGTTCCTCGAGGAGATTACCACCGAAATGGAACCCATCCAGGTGAGTTTCTAGACGTTTGTTGGTGACTTGCGCTCTCACATCCCATCAATTGCTGCCCTGGAACCTTGAAGTACATGGCTCAGGAAGAGCCACATATTAGTGTTTCGGGCTTGTTCATGCCCAAGTTTTGGTCATGACACTGCATGTTGAACCTCAATTTATTTGCTCCTAACATAATTGGTTAAGCAACTGCGTGCTAGTATCAGTTTTGGGGTTTAGTTAACTCAACCTATTTAAGGCACAATTTTGTAAGAGATGGGGGTTGGGTTGGTTCATTCATTTGTGGTTATTGTTATGTCGAGGAATTATTGTAACTGCTACCAAGAAGCACAAGATAGTGTAATTACTATTCCATCTTTTGTTATTACTGGATTATTTCTGTATGTAATGAAGAAGTTTGTAAGCATCAGTTACATTGTTGAGTTGTGATGTACAAACCTACCATTTTTTGCTTAAAATCATAGAATGTTATCCATGTTTTAGGTCTTACTTGATATGTAATGGATGTGTAATTGAATGTTAAGCAATCTATGATCATTCTGAGATATTCATGTTGTGACTAAAGACTATGTTATGTGGTAGATTATAATCAATATTGTTTTAATGGAATTCTTCCCTCCTACACTAACCTGATTCAATTTTCCTGTAATTTCATATGTGCATATTGGGTGAGACTTTACTATGCCTGCATAGTATCAAAAATGTTGATGTTTATGAGGTTTTTGTTGGTCATTTATGTTGAACCTTAGTCCTGGAAAACTGTAGCCAACACTATGTCACTGGTTTTATGAGTGGACTTAACTGGAATAAGATGAGTTGCCTTTGATAGCCTGTCCACCACAACCATGATTGAATCATGCTTCCTTACTGTCGTTGACAAACCTGTTATAAAATCCATAGAAATTACTTCCCACTTCCATTCTGAAATGGGAAAAGTCTATAACAGTCTTGATGGATGTCGATGCACTACCTTGACTTGTTGGCACTTTTGACACTAAGGAATTTATTTTGTTATATCCTTCTTCATCCCATGCCAAAATTATTTCTTCCTTGTTGTTGTTATTGTCTTTTGATATCATGGATATCTTGAGTATGGCATTTGATGAATTTCATCCATCACCATCTTCCTCAACAACACAATTTGGAATATACAATCTACCCTTATAAATAAGAAGGTCATCTTCTTTGAGTTGATATCCTTCACACTTTTCATCTAATTTTCCTTGTTGTAGTTTTTCTTTTACTTGAAGGTAAGTCTCATCTCTATTTTGGGCTTCAAGAACTGTTGTTTTCAAATCTATTTGCATATACTTAAGGCTACTACGTGAAACTTTCTTCTAAGGGCATATGTGACCTTATTCTCCTTTCCTTTTACATGTTTGATTTCAAAATCAAACACACAAAAACTCGAACTATCTAGCTTGCTTGGAATTTAAGCTTGGTTGATCAAATAAATACTTCAAGATCATGTGATCAGTTCTAAGCTCAAATATTCTTCCTAGAAAATAATGTCTCTGCATCTTAAGGGCATGCACTATGCCTGATAGTTCTAAATCATGAGTCACATAGTTCCTTTCATGCTCTTTTAATTTTCTTGAATCATGGCAAATCACAAAATCTTCCTGCATAAGCACGCCACCTAGTCCTTCAATGCAAGCATCCATACATACTTCAAAATCCTTATTTGGATCTGCAATCTTCAAAACAGGAGCACTAGCAAGTAATTTATTTATATGTTGAAAGCTTTCTTCACATTTTTTAGACCATACAAATTTTACATTATTTCTTTGTCGCGACGTAATTGGATGAGCGATCTTGGAGAATCCCTCAATGAATCTCCTATAGTATCCTGCAAGACCCATAAAATATCTAACATATGTGAACTTCTTTAGATTCGACCAACATTATGGCTTCAGTCTTTTGTGGATCCACTGGAATTCCTTCTTCCGAAATAATATGACCCAAATATTGTACCCTTATTTCATAGAAGTCACACTTTCTTAGCTTGGCATATAATTTGTGCTCCTTAAGAACTTGCAATACCATTCTCAAGTGTTCCTCATGCTCCTCTTCATTGGTTGAGTAAACAAGAATGTCATCCAAGAACACTAGCATGAACTTATCCATATATTTGTTGAAAATGCTATTCATGAGACACATGAATGTGGCGTGTGCATTGGTGAGACCAAATGGAACCACCATGACCTCATAATGGCCATATATTGTCTGAAAAGTTGCCTCGTGAATGTATTCATGTTTTATCCTCACTTGATGATAACCATATCTCAAGTCAATCTTCAAAAACACTTTGGTTTCCTTCATTTGATCGAACAAAACATTACTTATGGGAAATGAGTACTTATTCTTAACTGACACTTTATTTAGCTACCTGTAATCAATACATAGCCTAAAGTCCCATTTTCTTCTTGACAAATAACATCGATGCTCCCCAAAGAGACACACTTGGTCAAATATACTTCTTGTCCATTAATTCTTGTTATTTCATTTTCAATTATACCAATTATGGTGTGCTCATTCTATAAGAAGATTTGGAAACTGGTGTTGCCTCTGGAACAAGATTTATTGTAAAATCGATGTGCCTGTTTGGCAGCAGTACCAGTACTTCATCTGGAAACACATATTTAAACTCTTACAACAATTGATAATATTTTATCTTTGGACCTTTGTCCTCTAATGAATCTGATATATGGGATACATATAGTTGGAAACCTTTCTTGTAAAACTTCCTTAACTATAATATTGAAATTTGCCTTACTGAAACCTGTTTGGGAATCCCTTTCACCATTCTTAACCTTCCCTCTTCATCAATCCATTCAAGGACCTTTTCATAACAGTCTACCTTGACCCTGTGATTTTCCAACCAATCCATACCAATAACTGCATCATAAGATCCCAATGGTAGGACGTTCAAATTTACTTTTGTGAGGAGTCCATTCAATTCTATGGGGCACTCCATCACCATTTCACTTACTTCTATTTTTGTGCCAATGGATAATTGAACTAGCAAAGACTTATTGTGCTTGATTTTTCTAATAGAACAACTTTCAACCACCTTTGAAGTAACATAACCATGAGTAGATCCTGGATCAATCAAACCATAAATAGATTGCTTAGCAATATTACCTTCAACTTCCACCGTTGTTGATTGATGATCTACCTGATGGTTATCCAACGATGCATAAATTCGAGAAGTTACCCTTACCATATCCTCCACTATAGTTGTTTCTTCTAGGCTATGCAAACTTCGAGGGTTCTCTATTTAATGCAGATGTTCTTTTAAGTATGTGGTTTCCTTTACATCCCCAACACCGAAGTGGTCCCTTTGGCCCTTTTTTTGCTACTACTATTGGCTTAATTCCACTTCATGCTTATTGTCCTTGTTGGAAATTCCTTGGTTGATTTTTAAATGAAGGCTTGAATCCACTTCTCCTATGGTTAAATCTTCCCTTTGGGTTTCCTTTCCATGCTGAACGAACTTCTTATTTTCCTTTGCTTTGCTCATAGCAATGCTTTTCCATTTTAATTCCTTCATCGGGACTGAGTGGATTTACAAACTCAATCCTATCTATGTAACTTTGGGGTAGACTGTTAGAAATGTTGTGCCATTTAGATCTTCAAGAAATGAGTCAAATATTATTGATGCAGTAAAAGGAGAATGAAGATACACACTGAACAAATCAAACCATACAGGAAATGGATGAGTATAGCTCAGATAATTATTGTATCATTGTCATTAATTAAATCCGGTGTTACAATAGTTTACATAAGGAAGAATTTGAATCCATTAGAAAAGAATTCGAATCTACCAACTAGATGTGACTGTACCTAACTGACTAGCTAACTTAGGATGTCTCAATCAATATCCGAGTCCAAATAGTTAACTCCAGATGTTTAAAAAACTCACATAATCAGTAATAAATAGTTAACTCAGTCTAACCGAAGTGGTAGGTGAGTAAAGGCGCCTAATCCACATGCAGCCATGCATAACTAGCACTAACTGAACTTATTGTGATCTAACTAAATGTAACTGGAAATTAACTAAGATTAACTAGTTCCAACTCCAACTGACTGAAGGAGGTTGGTGCCGAGACTCCCAGTGGCTCCTAAAATGTAAGGATTGGCCAAGGAGGCACCTAATCTGATGCATGTAAGTGCAGTCAATCGCAGATAGCCTCTACCAGTGTTCCCTGCACTCTAGTAACTGGTACATGTGGCCCCATTAGGCCATGTGGACCCAATATTACTAGTGGACTTAATTAATTAATTAAAAATCCTAAGTTAGGCTAAATTAATCTAATAAACAATTTGGTCAAGGGAGGATTAATAATCCTAACATAGACTTCCAAGGAAGCTTTGAATCTTTACTCTTTCATCCTTGATGTAATCTACATACCTCAACAATTCCAAAAACAAATTGGCATTCTCTTCCATTGACTCATGTCCAAAATTTAATTCATTGAACTCTTTCCTCTTGTTATCATAATACCTTGCATATAACAGGTATTTTTCCTTGAAATACTTTTTGAATCACTCCCAGTTGATCCTTCTCTCCTTAATCCCTTTTACTTGCATTAGGTTCTCCTACCAAATTGAATCTCATCCATTGGGGTTGTAAACAGCAATTATCGCCTTCTCCTTTCCTGAGTAGTCATGAATCTAGAAATATTTCTTCATACCAAGAAGCCTTGATTCTGCTTCCTGGCTTGCCTTACTTTCTTCGTCAAATGTGGGAGGCATTGCCTTCCTAAATTCTCCCTATGAAATCATTTTAAAAATCCTTCTTCTTTCAAACTTACTAGGAGTATGCTTTGGGATACTTCGAGAATCATGAGAATCACACGACCTGCTAGAAAAAGATCTTGACAAAGATACCTTATGTTCCCTGCTCAAAGGACCATTTCTTAGACTTCGAGTCCTCTTTCTAATGTGACTCCTAAAATCATCTCTCTACATTTCTCCTTTCTTGACAAACATTGCTTGGATTAAATCCAAGATTAACTCTCTTCTAGATATCAGTGAGGCTTTGAAGGATGGTGGCATTAATATGGTTCTGCTCTTCTTGAGACTTGATCAACCTCTTGTTGAAACTTCTCATTGTCTCAACAAAATTTTGGTGAGTGATATTCTCTCTCCTCCCATTGGATTATATCTCATCATTTCCCTCTTGCATATTTTTCCAAGGACATCCTCATCATGCTCATAGGGATCCTAGGAATCATTCATAGTTACTATTTTCTTTTGAAACTCATTCCCTTTTACTTGTTTCCCTCTACTACAGTTGTTTAAAGACTGTCAACTACAACATGGTGCATCGTAGAGATATTTATTAGACATATTAGTAGTACATGAAATGACACACAAATATCATTCTTTAATAGAACGAATCTCATGGATTAAATTATAGGGTTCTTTATTCCTCGGTTCTTTTGTCCCAATTATTTATTTATGGAAACTACCATTAGTGACAATTTTTTTGTCAAGTTGGGGTCATATGCACTTTTTTGTTTGAATATTGGAAACATATGAATTCCTTGTTCAAAATATGGCTATGCATCGCTATTCTCCTTGGGCTAACCTTTCCCAAATCAAAGTTACAATCCCTTCTTTTCCCAATGTCTAGGCCTCGTCCGCCTTCACACTCCTCCATATGCGATCACCTGTATGTGGATCTAATGTGGCTGGTCCACATCACACCTTTTTCCCACATGGACCAATCCTTGTTTGTCACTTAACATATCCTAAATTTTCCCTAAACCATTTATAGTTGTATGCTTGTAATTTTGGATTTCTGGCACATATAGACCTAGTGTTGCAACCTTTATCTCTGGTACCACCTATCACGTCCCCACCCCTCCATCCAACCAGCACGAAGGGCCATGAAGCAAATCCGAGCTTCTAAATTTCACCCAACTACCAATACTGATACCAAATATTGTGGAATCGAGGTTAATCATAGGATAGGATGCCTAATCCATAGTTAAATTTGGTAAACCGGTCATCAAATTGGATTACTAAGCAATCCTGACAATTATAAGCCATCTCGACTATTATTTTTCACCTCCCTGACTTTCCAAGTTTTCCCAACTTTTCTGACATTGGGAGTCGAAAGTAAGAACTACAAAACAAGTTTCCAATGAACAACTTTGACTTGTTGACTCCAATGTTTTCGACATCGGGAGCAAAAGTCAAAACTTGAAATGCAACTACAACTCCACACACCAACTCTTGATCCCAAATTTGACATCACCAAATTTGGCATTGGTACTATATATTTTCCCTTCGATGTAGGTCCCGTCGCCCTGAAACTCCCCGAAATACATCTAAACTATGTCTATCCACCTGTACAAATCGTTGTCACCCTTTGACTCGAAATTCGGAGCACAACCATGAATTTCAAATACAACCTTGAATCCTTATTTCTGACGTCGACGTAACTACTTTGACAGTGATACCAATACAATGGTCCATTCACCAATACTATGCCGATCTCAATGTCGGCAAATCGGTGCTGACACATCGGCACTTCAACAATTCACTTGTTGTACAACAACATACCCTGTCGATATTTCCCTTCCAGCCTTAGATAACGCCATTGATACTTCGACCATGGAATCTAGGGATGTTCTTTCAATTTAAAAGACATGCAAATGTAGGTTAAATATACACAATGAAGATGCAATTGATATGCATACATGATTCATGCATAAACTAGAATATTCATCATGAGCATAACAAAAATGAAAGCATATACAAAGATAAACTCATTTTAGGCTATGCACAAGCATCTAATTTAATAATCCAATCTAACTAATTCATTTCATTCAGCATAAGTAAATAATCATCCATACCACATAAATTCTAGACATTCATACATAATAGAGAAACTTATCTTTTCAATGAAGTCATTCAAGCAACTAGCTATGTGAGGGCAATGCTCCACCTAATCGTAGGCACTCTATCCAACATGTATTATTTCAGTTGAGAAGCAACCCCGGAGCTGGGATATGTTATCCACTAAGGAGGAATTACACAGACTCACTCAGAGTCATAAGAACAACCACCCCATCTAAGCCAACATGGAATTGGGTTTATCAAGCAGGCATAGAGACATGAAAGGTAAATGCTAAGCTAGTGAGATCAATCATAGATCTACATGCATCTCAATTGGATTCAACCAACCTTAGCACCAGAATACCCACCACACCCAACACAAGGAAGGTCCACTTGTCTGCTACACAATCCCTCAGGTGCCCCTTCCCTCCAGTGTTATTCAGGGTGGGCATAGAAAGGTCCAAGTTGCTAAACCTTCAAAGATTCTTGCCTTCACTCGGTTTATCAAGAAATTCCAACCCCTGATCTCTTTGAGACCTCAATCTTCTATTGAGTTCCCTGATTTTTTACCACACCAAGATTTAGTCATGCGATTCAACTTACGACTTTCGGATAAGGATTCTACCATGGATTTTTACGCATTAACACTTTAAAATTTTCCCCCAAGGTTCACATACACATATTCCTCTTTGGTCTAATAAGTCACATGTGTTTTTGGGCATTATTAGCACTCTAAGACATGGTTATGTCATTGGTTATGATTCCTACTACTCACACTGCTGGGAATGTGTGACACACTAAGAATTGGCGACCTCTTCCACCCCTATGATGGGAATGAAGGGAACAAAATTCCATGAGGAAATTGACTTCTGGGTCAAGTAAACTAATCCCATAACCTGCCATAGGGATTTCTGAATTTAGTCCATGCTCCATTAAACCCATGAGCTTATTTATCGGCTACCTTCTTACAATAGAATTAAATAATGTAAAGGATGTCCATTTGGGTTCTCAAGATGACACTTGGAAATATAAGGTTGACTCTCTCACACCCCCTCACCTCTCCCTATTGGATAAACACAACCCCCTCATTATGGTTTTCTCCATAGCCACCTCTTGGAATTTTTATTTACATTATAATTATTTACATGCTTTTACATTTTCCATGACTTACAAGCACATGTCTATGCAATCTAAAATAAGTTTTCCTTTATAAACAAATCATTCACTAGTGGGGCCTTGGACTTGAGCTCCACACTAGGAATTATACATCACATATATATAATATGTGACACATTAAGACAATATATTGTAGGGGTCAAAATGGGGACATTACAATCAATTCCATAATAGACATGAGGATTCACATGCTCATACCCTGTCTTGTATCCTTCACTCTTCGTAATTGTCGGTGTACCACCTCTTGGTTCTCCTTAAATGCTTTACTCCCTTCGAATCTCCTTGGAATTAACAATAAAATCCACACAATGTCACTTGTACTGACTTGCATGTTAGCACTTGTCATCAACCCATGCCTCGTCTACTGCTCGTCGTGACATGTGTACCACTTGATCACCCGCATCCGGGGATTAATATCAATTTGATGGTATGGTGCAAACACCTTTTAAGATACTTCAATTTTTGTATTTGTTAGTCTTTCAAATAAAATTACTTTGCATAAATCCATCACACAAGGGTACTCCTTAGTTCCTAACTCATATTTTTAGAATGTTAATGCCTTATACTATTTCCCGGATGCTTCTAAATCCTAAGTGGGATATTTTTATTCCAAGGGGAGGGGAAGTGATCAACTACCACTTTGTTGGTGGTTTTCTCCTTTCCCTTAAACTATCACGAGATTTGGATTTTGGTGGTTGGACTATTTGGACACTTTATGTACTATTGTTAAGGGATTTGGTAAGTGATTCAAAAACCAATTATTAGCTTATTGGAATTGACATTAAATCAACATGGTTGAGATAGATTTGCCATCATATGAGATATGGGGATATAGTTCACTACTTGGGCATACCCTTTGGGGTTAATCTTTCTTTATCTTTCATGTGGAACTAGTGTTAAAAAAGATACAACATAAGGTTAAGAAGTGGATGTTTAGCGAGATTTTCTTCAATAAACTTACAATTATTGGGAATATTTTTTAGGATTTTCATTTTATTATGGTTCCTATTTGTTATCTTCAACTTCACATTTTGGTTCACTATAAAAATTAATTAGAAGGTTCATATGGTTGTCATGTCCCCAATTAAATAATTTCCAAAAAAGACTATTTGCAAATAATGTTTCACCAACCTACTAGTTCCCGAGGTTGAGATGGAGACATAAATTTTGTAATAAGGGGATATGGGACCCAAAAGGACTTTATTTTACCATATTAAAATTTAATTGGGTCACATAAATGGTAAATTCTAAGAAAATAAGGTGGCATGAGTTCATGAAAACACTTGGAAGCTTGTGAAGACTTTGGGTGACTAGATTCCCCGCACACTTGGCATTATATTCATCCAAATTCGAACACATGGGTAATGTAACATTATTGGATGGTAATGTGGTGTCAAATATCATATAATGAGCCAAGGAAGTCGAATTGGTAAAGGAGGGTAACTCCCACGGAAGAGGACGAGACTAGAAGACAAGGTGTGCCACTTGAAAGGAGATTCTATGCACTCTATGACAACAAATGATGGAAAATTCTATGACAAGTATGGAAAATTCAGACCTGATTGTTGGCATATGAAAAATATGACATGTCAGGGATAAAAATAGCCACCAAGAGGTCGAATTTGGGAGTTAGAGGCATCCATTCAAATTGGGGAAAGAATTGGAGCATGAATAGGAAGACACGTGTCATGAGAGTTACTAAACCACTAAGATGAGTTGCAGGAAGCTCATGAAGGGAAATTAGACCTTATTAGGCCTCATGAAGTTAATAAAAATATGTCATGAGGAATTATTTCAATTTTAAGGTCCTACAATTGAATTCTCATCTATCTCCCCATTCTTTCATTCCTTCTTCTCCATTTCCCCACACTCACAACTGATGGTGCACTTGTTGGAGTGATTCTTGCGCCTTGCTGAGGATGGTTGATTCCAAATATTTGATTTATGATGTATGGATCTGTAATATCATATCCATATTCTCTGTAATTCAAAATCTCACAAATACATGTATGAAAGGCTCACATTCCCCATGCTCTTGAATAACTAGTTTTCATGGATTTGGCTTCAATATTGAAGTAGCTTTATATCAAATTTGTATGAGGACATTTATATGAGTTTTTATGATGATTGGGAATCAATATATGATGTATGGCTCTGTAATATTATTTCCACATGATATTTAAGTAAAAATTTCATAGATACATGTATGAAAAGCTTGCATACTCATGCCCTTGTATCACTAGTCTTCATGGATTTGGCTTCAACCTTGAAGTACTTTTATACCAGATTTGTATGAGGGATATTATATGAGTTGGATGATGTTGGGAGTTCCATATATGATGTATTAATATTTAATTTATTTTCCATATCCTCTGTGGGTTGAAATCCAATAAACTCACATGTGAAAAGATTGCATTCCCATGCCATTGAATCACTAGTTTCCATGACTTTAGCTTCAATCTTGAAGGAATCTTGTATCAGATTTGTATGAGGGATGTTATCTGAGTTTGATGATTTTTTTACAACCATATATTATGTTTTACACTTTAATTTCATGTCCCTATTCTCCGTGGGTTTAAATCCATATGTGAAACTCTTGCAATTCCATGCTACTAATTCACTAGTTTTCATGTATTTGACTCCCATACTGAATGAGTTGTATACCAGAATTGTATGAACGGATTTATATGGTGTTTAATACTATTTGGGAATCCATTGGTATTTTTAATATGGTCCCTATATTTCACATCCTGATCTGAACCTTTAACTCTACCTTTGTTATGTCAAAATCAAGCTAGGTATGCAATTTCCCCATAAGCAATTTCACTAAAAGTTATCAAACGAATGTGGAACTCTATAACCAGTTTGTATAAATAATAACCATGTGTAATGACAGTACATGAGTTTTAATATAATTCCCCATAATTTTCTTACAAATTTGGGAGGTTCGTACATGAGTTGAGAAGCCCAGTTGTCCTACACCCTAGGGGGAATTTCATCACAATTTCCTAGTAATTGTTGGCCTTTTTGTCATCAGCCCCAAACAAGGTTGTAGAGGTAAACATTCTGATCCAAAGTATCCATAAACCAACTTTGGATGTTTTAATTCTTACCACACCATCTCCTTTCAAATTTGGGACCATTTGGTGAAAGTTGGAACCCTTTACAGTCATGACTAGTTAAGATCAAATTTTGCCCAATTTGTGCATTTCTCCAAATTTTCCAAAAAGGGACATTACAATGGTCTAGATTTGGAAGCAAACATTCACTCCCTTTATTAAATTGGAGTGTTTGTACTTTATCCGAACAAAATAGTGGTTTGGGATATCATACTTCAAGGCATCATTATTTTGACGAAATGGTTAGTAAGGTGACTTTCCAATGATAAACCATAGCCCGAACGGGTGTGGCTCATTGGTGTCACTTGATATGAAGTCACCTGTTGTAAAGGAGGTCACGAGGTCAAATCTTACCTGATTTTAATTGTGTCCCATAACTTGCGGGCTATTGTGGGGCACCTAGGGGTATAGTGGTAGCAGGAATGGATCCCTAAACCCCGTGTCACACGAGTACCAACCCAACCCAAGTTGTCGATTCCCCTAGTAAAAAAAATGATAAAACCTAGAAAATACTATTTAGAAACTCAAATTCGCTATGGGAAACACACAAGTAAGATCATATAACACTTTATGCTCTATGATGTTATTTTAGCTTCACAAAATTTCAAATTAATGTTTCTCGTGTACCATGAATTCTTTGGGAAGCATGAAAAAATGTAGCTTCATGCCTATCTTTGTAGTATGGTTTTAGAGGAGGGTTGGATTTGTCTTGTCATTCAATCTAGAATTGGAAATGTCAACAATCCACTTTAGCACATTCAAATAGATACCTCCATAAGAGACTTTCTAAGAAAGATATTTTTAAATAGAGATATCTCTAAGATAATGGTACCATATTTGGAAAAAACATGTCATAATCTTTCAAAAGGATACAACTTAATTTGGTCTCATTATTTGAGTACATGCATTCAATAGTTGATTTATGGAATGAGACATACAAATTTAACTTATTACTCCAGTTCCTATTTGAGGAGATTGAAGGTGGAAATATGATGTACTCATTTGGATCTACTATTGTAGTAAGATTTATTTGTATCCATACAATCACATCCTTCTATAAGAGAAGTTGAGTAAAAGGTAAAGGGTTTTCATATGAAGGAACCAAGTGGGTGAATGGTCTCTATATAGTTTGGTCCATTAATGTTTTTTAATAATTGATGGGTTTTACATGAATCCTAGTGTTACAAGACACACCCTTAGAACCTATTTTGGTCAAGATCCACTAAATATACTTATCCACATTGTGGTTAGGTCGAGACTATTCACCACTTGCTTGGGATTGCTCCATTGCTCATGAATGCTAGAACTTTATATGGTCGTCTTGGATATATATTTTCTTCATTGAAATCCACTGGAAATGACTCGTAGGTGATGATAAATAAATGTATCATTTCCATTGTAGAGGGGTTAAAACTTCATTTGAGTGGTTGCCTTGTATGTAGTTGGGAAATTAGGTGTGAGTTTGTAATTAGTCATGCCTTATTTTTTATAGTCTCATTTAAATCCTTTAGGTAAGTGGATTAGTGGCTTGGCTTAATGCTTGGGAGAGGACATTGGCATGCAAACAACCTGAGTGCAAACCTTTACTAGTGTCAAGTTCGTATGTGAGTGTGAGGAAAGGTGTCTAGCTTCCAAAAATTGATTCATCTCCCTCATTAAGAGAACTTAACACATGTTCGACAAAACATCTTCATCACCCTTTACTCAATTGCAACTATTATTTACCCATTAAACACTTTAAAAAAATTATGCACAAAAAACTACCAAAAATGTACATGTAATAAACATGCATTCAATTTTTAAGTTTAATGATGAGTTGGAAAGCATGTATTTGCAGTACGTGTACACATCAATTGCATTGACACATTACCATGCAAAAAACCCTAGTTCAAACCTTAACTAGTTCCAAATCCTTATGTGAGTGTGAGGAAAGGTGTTTGGCCTTCAAAAATTGGTTTCCCTCCCTCATCAAAAGTTCTTAACACATTAAAAGTTTTGAAATTCGATGTCCACCTTTACCCATCAAAGAAAAAATAGCCAAATAAAATTGCATGAATTAAAATAAAATCATTTGTGCTAACTAACTTAAGGAATTACGTTTCATAAAAGCTTTTTGATATTGTAATGTCTAACCTAATCCCAATCAATAGTGTTTCTATCACATCACACACACTTGCTCCCTTATACACCTACTTTATTACGTTGTAAGGAGTTTTCTATTTGAAGAGTGCTATGTTTTTCTAAAGCATGAGGATAAATTTCCATGTTTGGATGTTTTTATACGACCATCTAAGGCATTTCATTGCTTGATCTTGTTGATGTACCTTGCCCTTCTTTGCATCTGACGACCATTATTGCATCACTAGTCATCCACCTACCTCTACTTCCATCCGTCCGTGGATTGCTACTTCATGGAAGTTTCCTTTTGATGCCTTCTCATTGCTACCATTTCCCTTCTCTACCATATTGTTGACATTACCACCATGCTTGTTCACCTATTGTTCCTCATCCTCATATGGTACCTAGAGTTTATTTGTTCATCCTTTTTTCTTTACATGTTCTTGATTTGAGCCTGTAATTATAGATTCAAGCCTCAGATGCCTCTGCACATAGATTCCCCCTCTCCTATGCTAATTTCATTGACTTATATGAACTCAACAAGGATTTGGACATGTTCCTGAACAAGGAACTAAATCATCCAAAGCTGCCTTAATACAAAAGGACAACCCAATTGTTGTTGGATTTTTTTTCTTTTCTAGTTTTTTATGTAATTTCATCATTGAAGACATTAGTGATACTGTTTATTTTGCATCACACACTTGCTCTGTAATGTACCTTTCTAGGATCAAAGGCACACTATGCAGAAATTTTAAAGTTACACTAACTAATTTGTTACAGACTTGCTTCAAACACCACAAAACTCTTCCTAATCTACCCAAACTTGGTAGTAAGGTCAAAAACAACCTTAAGACACTCTGCAGTAGCCTAGATTTGCTCCCAACTTCGACAATTGCACATTTATTGGGCTACATCATGAAGGGTTGTGTATATGACCCTTTTTGTTCTTATATTTTGCCTTGTTTATGAACTTTTTGATTTAATCCTATATCACTATTTGCTCTCTTCATTACATTCGATGAAGTTTTGGCTTTGGTAAGGATTGATCTCATTTTCCTTGTTATTTGTCAATTGCTGATGATTTGGATAGAGTTATGATGTCATGATTGCCTACTAAAGAAGTGGTGTTTTAGGTTCAATATTATTTTACTTCTGGGTTGCAGAATGAAGGAATTATGGAAGTTGGACAACTCGTATCTCAGTTCCAAGCTATAACAGATAGGTATCAAGTTTATGTATTTCGCTCCTGGCTATTATTTTACATCATTTTGGTCACCTACAAAACACATAAACAATGATGCAATCAATCCAAGAATTGGAGATTCTATGTCCAATTCAACCTTTCAAGTCTTTGATGACTCACAACTCATTGGGTCATCCCACGAGGTTGTTGACCGCTCCGGGATATTTCTGGGATCATCTCCACTCTCCATGGTACTAGCTCCTGGAATGGCTCATGAGATCTTTTGAGAATCAATAGATGGGCCTTATTGTGGAATTGGTTGTAACTACGCGATCTTTCATACTTCTCTCATGAACACTGATGTATAAGAATATTGAATCTCTTTCAGAGCAGTTTAGCCATCATTTTGCACAGATCTATTGAACACTGCTGTGATCGGACCTTTTTATATGAAAACCCTATATTGTCCTAATTTTGTATGTGTTGATTAATTTCGAGTGAGTGAGTGGCTTGTTTAACTCCTATCGTCGAAGGCATGGCCCCCTTCCGTGACAAGTGTTGTTGTAGTTAGAATTTATTTTCTTTATGCACGTAGTTGATATTATTTTCTTTTATGTGGTTGAAGATTGATCTAATTGTATCCGATTTGGATTTTGTGTGCTGATTACAGCTGAATGTGAATGTTTAAGTGGTGACATGACTGGATAGTATAATCTTCCTTATCATTATTAGTAACATAGGGGAATGTATGGATTACGAACACTGAATTAGGATTACTTCTGTGGTGAATGATTGCATTAGAATTGTTGTTGAGAATCTATTACTAGCTCATAATGGTAGACGCAGGCTGTTGAATTAAATTAGCTATTTCCAATTCCTGTAGTGTAGCTGTTGTTTATTAAATTGCTTTCATGTGAAATTTCCAATGTGTTTAATCAGAATTAGGCATGAATTTCTTTCTGTAGCATAGCAAAATGTTACAGCATAGTAGAGGGTTGTTAAGTTTGATAGACAAAGCTTTTGGTTTGATTACATGATTCTTTTTGTAAGTTATAATCTTCTTAGGAGCCTGTTCACCAACAGTTGCATCTCAAATTTAGTTCCGTAATCCATCGATTTCCTCTATGTTAAACCATTCCAAGTTACAGTGTCTGACATATACTTTGTCAAGTATCTCATAAGCCTTTGTATCCCTGGGTTGATAATTTATGCACAGCTTTGATTTGCATTTTATTAAAAGGTGAAAGAAAAGCTCGTCATTTTGGCGTCGTTCCCAGGGAGCTTCCAAGAGAATTGCAATTTTGGTTGGTTATTTTGGTTCTATAGTTGCTATTTTTTTCTTTCCTTTGAGTGGATTCTGTATGACATTTTTTTCTCTGAAAATAGTCTGGTGTGATTTCGGAGGAGGGACGAGTAAGACGAATAGACAAATTTGTTCGAATATTTCCCACCGCAAGTCCCTGTGATCCTGGATCATGCAAATCATTCATGCGTAGAATAAGAGATAGTACAGGTAGGATTGTATACGCATATGATACCCCCCTAGGTACTAACCATGCATGAAGTACAATAAGATGAGGACACGTTCAAGGGAGGACACCTTCTACTAGCATTCCCAAGCAAGAAATTGAAGGACTCGAGCATTCTACCACGCCCATCGACAGAACGATCTTACCAACGAATGTTGGTGAGAATCTGCCAGTGACAGAGTTCGATCAAGAAGAAGAGTTTATTCAAGAAGGGGAGCATCTTAATCAACCCAGTGTTAACAATCATTTGAGTGCAGAACAATTGTTTGTTGAATCAGCTACCTCAGAAGATTGTTGGGTAAATATGGACAGTGGGGGAGAGAAAATTCCCACCTGAGGGGAAACACACCAAGGAGATACAAATGGAGAATCAAG
Organism: Pseudotsuga menziesii; assembly: GCA_001517045.1. Lineage (NCBI taxonomy): Eukaryota > Viridiplantae > Streptophyta > Pinopsida > Pinales > Pinaceae > Pseudotsuga > Pseudotsuga menziesii. The sequence goes on from LPNX010421957.1 coordinate 61,538, forward strand.
CATCAAGACAAATACTTTCGAATTCCCAATCCAAAATCCCGGATCTACATTTACAAACCAGATGAAGAACATTCTGTTAACACTCTATTTTTAACAGTTGATATAAGGGCCTGACAGGAGTTCAATGAGGGTCCAATTCCCTCGAACTTCATGTGAACACCCATTCAAAGAAGAAAACGTCAAGTGTGCTGAAAGCATTGAGCAAGACTCGAAACCGAAGGCTGAGATTGATCGGAGGTAGATCAATGGCTTCAAACCATTTCGCACGAGCGGACACGCTCAACCAAAGCCTCCTTTCCAGATTGCGAAATGTGTTAAAGGTCAGAAATATTCTACGGTCGAGATGAGATCTGAGTCAAATCTACGGCCTCGATCAATTTCGCATGCCATACTTGTGTGGGTGAAGCCACAACTTCAAACCGCGATAAGAAAGGAAGAGAATTATATATAAATCAAAGTTTTATAAAGGTGGCTTACAAGTTTAAGTTATAAAAGAAATATTTTATATTTTTATAAAAACAAATTTTGTTTTTATAAGAATATTAAACAAAATTCTTTATAAAACAAAAAGTGTTGGCCTAAAATCCCATCTCGCATAAAGTCAAATTGGGCTTGCACACCAACCCGTCACTTTTGCAGCAAAACTAAACATTGATCCACGATCCAGATTAAAGCACTTTCATCCGATGGCTCAATTAAATTTCTCATTGTGAAGTTGCATGGAGAAATTAAATTTTTTTATTTGCGAAATGATGTTAAATGGTAGATAGGTTTTGACTGTCAGATTGGAAGATGAGGAAAATCCACGGTGTACGATCATTTCGCATTGTGAACTTGCATGAGGTAAGTCAACTTTTCAGTCAGCGAAATTTTGTATTGGGATCAAGTTAAAACATGTGTTGTTGCAGCATCAACTCGCCCAACAAATCAATAGTGTAAAAACGTTTTCGCTTGGGAGAAGTATTGCTTGTTTAAAATTGCATGGATGGAAAGGAATTTTATACTGTAAGCGGTTGAGCCAATGAAGATTACAGTACAGTCTAGAATGGTGCAGAAATTCCAAAAATTTAAATCTACAAATGAAGAATTCAGCATTAAGAACATCCAAACAAACACAGTATCTGAATTAAAGCAGTAGAGCATGGTTGCTTTTCAGGAAAATGACTGTTTTGGTCATTATTTTAAATCAATTGTTCCCGTCAAAACAAGATGATTTTTCAGAAAATGAGAGAGATTTTTCTTCATAACACACCTATCTACAATAACCTCTCTCAGTTTTTCCCCAGGTGCTGTGGATTGAGATAATCAAAGTCATCTTCAGAGAGTTAATTTCCAGATTTTTAAATGACTATTTTAGTCAGTTATTTCAATCAATTGTTTCCGGAAAACCATAAAGAAATTTCCAAAATTGAATGAGATTTCTCTTAAGAATAGGATCATGTTCAAAAACCTCTCTCAGTTTTTACCCAGGTCATATGGTTTAGGAGAAATAAAGTGAGTTCTACATGTCATTTTTAGGTTTTCCAAAGGATTGTTTCAGACATCACATTCAAAGAATTGTTTTAGCCAAATGGAGTTTAATTTCAGGAAACTGAGAGAGGTTTTTATTCCTTCCAGGCCTATCTACAAAAACCTCCTTCCGATTTTACACAAGTATCACAGGTTGAGAGAATTTAAAATATCTTCATAGGGTATTTTTACATAAATTTACAGTTTTATTGTCTGAGTCATCAGTTTCAAAATTCGATCCTGAGGAGCTCCAGCTGAATCAATGGAAAAGAAGACATGGGTTTTGTTGGGAACATGGCCAACTACAAAAATGTCTTCCAGTTTATGCACAGTTATTACCATCTAGGATATGCAGGAGGGGCTTTAAGCCTATGTTTCTAGTAGTCCGCATTTTATTTTTTGTCTTATGTGAATCATGGTGTGCAAGCCACATCCGGAGTTTGTTAGAGGATGTCCTTCTTATTGTAACAAATTTTGATTCCTGAATGTTGGTTTAGGAAGTCCAAAATGTTATAAATATACCTCCTGAAGAAGGAGAAAGGGTTGAAACCAATGTTATTTTTGTTGTGTATGTTTTTCAAGAGAATTTTAATATAATTGCAGAGCCGAGGTCGACGTTTTCATATAGGGATTCATGTGTTGTTTGCACTTACAGTCTGTTATTTCCTTTCTTATGTGAATGTTTTTCCATTTTATCTCTCCTATTTTGTTTTCTTTCATATCTGAGACTTAGGGTATAACAGCTCGGAATTCATACTTGTTATGCTATGTCTGTTGTTTTAGGTATTCACCAAAGTTTTCTTCTAAAGTTGATACAGAATTCATTTTTACAATGCTCTGTGTTGATGGTCTATTCATGTTCTTCCTTTCCACCAGACAATTATGAATCGACTATGATCAAGTGGCTACCTTGCCCTTGTGTTGAAGTCACTTGAGTTAAGTTCTGATTATTCCTATTGTATATCTTGACTCCATCGCCCAATGGTGTTGTGTTTTGTTTCAACCAATTTTACAAACAATTTATAGTTTCATTTGTATATATATCTGGCATTGTTAACATTTGGTGAGAGATCCCTCTCAGAAGAGCAGAAGGCCAGTTCTCTCTTCGAAAGCGGTTTTGTGGTTACTTGGGAGCGAGCCCTTCCACAACCTTTGGTTCGATTCCAGTGCTAACACATTCCACATTCGACATTGCCCAATTTTCATGGTATGACAAGTGAGGACCTAGATACGTTTTTGTTTAAATTTGATGTCCTCTGCAGGAGCTACGATTATGTTACAGATCAACAGAAGCTGAAACTTTTTCCAGCCACATTGAAAAGCTAGGCACTAAGGTGGTTCATGGGGCTGGGAGGGGACAGTATAGTAACATGGGCACAAATGAAGAAGGTATTCCTTGATAAATATCAAGAATATTGCAAAGATAAGGATCGGAAGGAAGTGAATTTTAAAATGACCCAACAAGAAGACAAAAACCTAGAAGACTATGTGGAGAGATTCCAATATAATTTGAAAAGATCAAGACATAATGGGTTAAATGATGATACATTGAAAATTATGCTCTTACGAGGGATCAGAGATGATTGCGTTGATCTGCTAAATTTGATGGGTGCAAAGGATGTATCCCTACTAAAATTCATATAAATATGTGACCTCTATAGAAGGTATTCAAGGAATGCCTCCAGATCGGGAAGAGGGATTTTAGATAAAGTAAACAGGACAACTAAGACTTCAAGAGAAGGATTTTCAAGGATGGAGATCGGAAAACTCTTAGAGGGTTTTAAAAATGATATACTCAGTTCCCTAAGTTCTCAATTGGATACGTTTCAAGCAAAGAAAAGGAAAGAGGAGGAAGACCGAGCTTTGGCTATTTTTTTCCCTAAATGCAGGAAGAGGCACTCTCTCAAAAGATGCCCATTGGAATAAAGTGGAAATATGCCTTCTATGCAGCTAGGAGCATCCTAAGAAAGACTTCCCTTCACTGCCAGGACTCAAGGCCATATATGAGGAAGCAGGGACAGATGCAGTTTCAGAACCTGTTTGTTTTATATCTCAAAAGCGCCCATGGCAACCCTGACCCTCAGGTATGGTACTAGATACCATGCAAAACATTTAATCCTTATTGGAATAATGCTCAAATACATCAGTCACAAGTCTCACAAGCTCCACAAGCTCAACAAAATTCTCAGCTTTGCTATCCACCGATGCCACAACAAATAGGGCCACCTCCATACCCACAAAATATCCCTTGGCAATCAAAGTGGAGGAATTCAAGCTTTGGGAATCAACAACAAATTCAACATTTACCTCCCCAAATACAGAATCCTCAATTCCCATTTGCACCAGTACAACCATTAATGCAACCTCTTCCACAACCCCAGTTAACACTCTCAGTGAATAACCCACCTCCCAAACCACTTCTTCTTGCACAACCCACTCCTAACCCTAATAATAAGGCTGGACAACCAGTAATTGCTGTCGAATTACCCAATTATCTAGCCTATTCTATCTCCACAGTGGACTGCCATGACATTAAATTACGCTCTGACAAAAATATCAATAAAAATAGCTCTCCCATAATTACAAAGGAAGAGGATGAAGAGACACCAGAAATCTTACCGGTTCAGTCTAAAGAGACACTGGTGCGATCTGAAGATAATTCCCCACCTATCCCACCCAGGAGATCACCACAACTAGAGAAAAAACAACATCCACCATATCCTGATTGCTTAATCGTAGACAAACTTGTGCCATAATCTCAATTTGATCCCCTAGAAGAATTACAGAATGTTTGTGTGAAGATTCCACTATTCCAAGCTATCAAAGACATTCCCATTTACTCCAAAGTTGTCAGAGAGTTATGTTTGAAGAAACCGGGTAGAAAGAGGAAAGACCCCCCAATAGTTCATGTGATAGGAGATTTGGCTGAATTGATGATGGGTTCTTGCTGCTAAGTACTCTGACCCTGGTAGTCTCGTTGTCAAAGTACAAATCAATGGCATTTCTCTCTCTAATACACTGATAGATTTGGGAGCATCTATTAATGTCATGACTAAACAGACAATGGATAGATTGGGCATTACAAATATTCAAAAAACTTCTACTATTTTACAGTTGGCTGACCAATCTCCTGTCAGACCAGATGGCATTATAGAAGATGTTTTTATTTCAATAGATTCATGGGAATGCCCAGTGGACTTTACAGTTTTATAAACAAAATCAAACTTGGGAGGCTATCCTCTAATTTTGGTTCGACCATGGTTGGCCACAACATATGCTTATATTGGCTTCCGATCATGAAATATACGCATATCTCATGGTAATGTTGTTAAGGAACTCACTTTGTATCCTCTTGCGAAGCCAATGATACAACAAGAGCTTCCCTTATGGCCAAATGAAGAGGACGTTGAGCAAGCATATGAAACCCTACAACTTTACATGATTGAACAATCGTTGGCAACAAAATTACCAACTGAGGATTGTTATATTTTTATCATTTAATCAATATGATCTAGGATCTTATCTGAGAGAATAACATGCACAACAATAATCAAAAGAGACAAGAGACACAAAGAATTTTCCTCAGGGAAACCATAAAGGAGAAAACCCCGCAACTTCCTCAGAGATAGAATGAGCACCAATGGAAAAAGTAAAACCCAAAGACAGAAACATGATCTTCGACAACTGTTCTCTCTCTCAGTTGTGCGAGCTTCTCTTCTCTCACCCATGCTCTACAATTGAGTGAGTGTGTGTTACAAATAGAGAGGCTCACTCTTTATTTATATTAGTTTTCAACTTGACAATTACTTACCAGGGCTGACTTCACTAGGAGAGTTTAATAACCCTAGTGCCCCTCAACTGTGGGGACTTTGCCCCCCGATCAACAAAGGAGGGTTAACCTCTATGAATTTACATTGCTTGATTACATTAATGATTCTCCCGATAGGAACATCGAGGTACAATGAAATACAATACATAAGATATACAAGTGAATACATTCTGAAGTTACAAATACATCAAAACTCCCTCTTAACTAGGAAGGTATTCTCTTGACATGGTTCATCAGTACAAGTATTCATCATAGGATCATCATCAAAGCTAGATCATCATCATCACTGGATCATCATCAAAGTTGGATCATCATCATCATCACTGCTCCCGCTATCTCGAGCAAATGGTGCTATCTCCCAATTCTACTCGTCATAGGAAGTTCTACAGAGCCAACCCTTTTTCATGTTGTTTGTAGGCCTAGCCTCCATGTAGGTATTCTTCTTCAACGCTTATATCATCGGCATGGTAGGACACACCTACTACCATCTGAGAAAGGCTCCAGCACTTATATCCACCGACATGGTAGGACACACCTACTACAAGGACTTCTTTAATTTGCACACATGAGTCTGACTGTCATGTGTTTCAACTCCCACTGGCTGCAAATGTCTCTCCGTAGTCTATGCCTTCTTTCTGTGAGAAGCCTCGTGCTACGAATCTTGCCTCGTATCCCACGATGTTGTCATCTATTGCATGTTGGATATTGTAGATCCATATGGAAGATACTACGGACTTCCCTTCAAGTCTCGATACCGCATCCTAGACATCATTCTTCTTGAACTGGTACTCTCCTTCCCTTTTTTTTCTTGGCTACTTCTTCATAGCTGGAAGGTTCTACATCAATGATGTCACTCAACAGTGTCACATAACTGCACTATTTCTTTCTTTGAAAGTATCATCATATTATTCTTCATCTTGGATTACTTCTCGAACTGTCGTCACTTGTTCTTCTAAACAAGTCTCATCCTTTTTTTCTTGTAGGCGATTGTACACGATATATCCTACAAGTCAAATGCATTAGTTATATGGTTAGAAACATTTCATAAGTCATATTCATAATGGAAAATTCTTATGCATAAAGATATAATCATGCAACTATTTTATCCAATGCAACATTCATCCATATCTCACAGAAACTTTCTAGATTCCTTCCATCTCTACCATGACATTATTGAGATTGTGCACTAATCCAATATGTCAGCAAAGAGGTTTCATTCTAGATAAGTAACAATGGAGAGTTGTGTAAAGAAAACCAGCATTGCCTTTTCCTAACATGTATTGCATGGGTTGATTTTTTTTATTTTTTTCACATGCAGCGCGTGAGGAGCAACGCGTGAGGAGCTGGGCAAGCGAGCTAAGGCTCGTTCAGGCCTGCAGCACGAGCTGAGGCTCGGTGTGGGAGTATGGCAACGCCTGGGGGAGGGGAGGACGCCCCCCCCCATTCGATCTCGGATGAGGATGCCTTCTGTAGGCTTCTCCAAAGCAGGGGAAAGAAGATCTCGCCCCCGGTCATTCCTAAATTCATCAAGAAGCTGGACGAAATCCCTGAAATTGCCCTACCTGAAGAAAAACCAATGAAAACTGCCTTGGCTCTGGCTAAGAGAGGCCTCGTGGGCCAATTCATGGGGTTATGGCCCTCTGCCAAGACCACAGATGACTGGATCCAGAGGAATTGGAAACCCAATCTGAAGCAAGGCGTAACCTGCTACCCCGTCGGGCGAGGGTTTTTCGTGTTTGAATTCATCTCAGAAGAAGACAGAGATTTAGTCTTCAGGAATGGTCCCTACTTCATGGGATCGCAAGGCCTCTATCTGAACAAATGGACTCCAGACTTTGACCCCGCGATCGATCTCCCCAAAGAGGTGCCAGTGTGGGTCAGGCTCCCCAATCTCCCAATGCATTGGTGGGACTCTGACACGCTGAAGAGAATAGGGAACGGAATCGGCCATTTCATTGATAAAGCCGATAACAAAGGCCAATACTCTTGCGCCAGAATCTGTGTTGAAGTGGATCTTGAAGCCGGCTTACCTGAGGCAGTCAAACTTACAGTAGGATCCTGGACCCACTACCAGAAGCTGGACTACGAACACTTGCCCTTCAAATGCAGGAACTGTCAAGAACACGGCCATTTTCAAAGATACTGCCCCAAACTGGCTGCTGGTAAAGAAGACGCGGAAGGATGGCAGAAAGCGAAGAAAGGGAAAACCTCCAGCAACACCAAATCAAAGGAGAAAACGATCCATGAACCAGCAAAAGAAGGAAATCTAGCGCCCAACCGCCAGGAAACCTCCAATGAGATCCAAAACCCTGATCTTGGTACAGAGGTAGGCGAAGCTCGGGGGTCTAGCCCAAGCGATCTTCATAGGACTGCTTCCAGTATGCCAAAGGAACACATCAGCCAGAGCTTGGAAACAGGTGCTGATTCCTCTGAGGAAGGCGACACCGAAGTAAGCAGCCCGTCCGCCTCTCCAAACCAACCAAAGCGGGGACGAAAGCCTGAGAAGAA